>JWHW01028117.1:433448-445934 GCA_000931545.1 Papilio glaucus | reverse complement strand
TAAATTTAGGGTTTAAATTAAACTCTTAGTTCTGGGCGTTAGGAATTTACAAATAAACAAAATTAATTATAATTTATCTAATAATCGTTTGTCACCAATACTTTCTCCGTCTTTCTATTTCTTACCCAAACTCTCGTCTTTGATGACTCTCTGATTGTTTCGGATGTTTTTTGAAAGTTACTTGAAATAATGTGAAACGCTTGCTGATTACCTCATAAAGTGATCCAAAGATGTTAAAAAAACACCTCCAGTCATATTTGAAAAGTAATAACCAGAGAGAAAAGCAGATATAACAAAGTTAATTTATTTTTTTGTTGTTAATTTATTAAGAGTGTTCTCTGCAGATTACATCATGAAACAATGTAGAGATTGTGTATTTGTTAGCAATTAGTTTTTAATTACTACAAGAGATAACGCCGGACATGTGTGACCCATTTAGAACTGCAGTAACCCTGTTAATGTGGCGATAAGCTTCGCGTGTGACTCATTTGCGCAATTGAATGTTTTATCTACAATAACCTCGGGTTGGTTTTAATACAAATATCAATAGTATTTCAGACACTGCGGACTAATTTATCACATATGTGAATGATGACTACTTGAGAATGTTGTATTACTTTTCCCAAACCTTCCCTAATCTGTCCCACATGCCATAAGGAAATAGATATCCACGGAAAACTGTTTACATTATAACAGTACACTACTGCAAAAGGGTATTTAAATGTTAAAATTATAAATATTTTTGCACATTTTTAAAAATTGACAGCAAGCTGAATTGATTAAAACTCGTTTCCTAGGTGATCATGAAGTGCCTCAAATCAAAACAAATTTTATTTAAATTGTTTTAATGGAGAGTGGGCACCACATTAAATGACATTGCCAAAGACTTTTTGCAAGAGATATCTTTAAATATTAACAAGTTAGTTGAAAGTGGTTATGGGTATGTACTCACCACTGTCTCAGCAACACTGGAGGGATCCTTGTGCAGCACATCAACTAGCAAGAACTCATTGAGTGACACTACGCTCGCTATCAGCACCGTTAGACTCACCAGAGTGTTGCGAAGGCTGCCTGCAGATAATTACATAAACCATTTAACAACTATTTTTATAGATTTACAATAATGATTTACATGAACATTACAAAATTAAGATTGGAAGTTCACAGTCAGTATTCTTATTTTTATTACATTTTAAAAGGTGAAAGTGATTGAGGAGGCATAGGGGGAATTTATCCCCCTATGCCTCCTCGATCACTTTGAGGGTCAATCATTGTTAAAAAATGTGAAAGCTTGTTTATTTTCATTGGCAATGGCTATAAACATCTATAATCTATAAAAGTACAACTACTTTTTAAATGATGAATAAGTTAAAGATAAAAAGTTTAAATGTATAACTAATCTACTAAGAGGCAAAAAAAAATGACATGGATTAAAAATCCAAATGTTATGTTGTAAAAAAAGTTCATAATGACAGGATAAGTGATAAAAAATAGTTAAATAAATTAACATACCAACACTTTGAATGCACCCCATAGGCACACCAAGTATCTTCAAATCCATCATGGTTTTAAATGGTATAAGGTCAAACTTGAGGTCATTAGGCACAATATTACTAGTGCCAAGAATTTCGTAGCTGCCTTCGATACTCAAAGAGTTGACTTGTGAACAGAAATCCAAGACATGACTAAAGTCGTACATCTGGTCTTGCTTCTCTGTGGGTGGGCATGCCATTTTAAATCTCTCACTAATCGCATGGAGCTGGAAATTATTTTTTATTTAAAAAATTAATATTGTGGTTTTAGAACCAGTAGCTTCAACAAAATGTTAATAGGGGGTGGTGAAAACTAATTACAGGCCTTTGTAAGTTACAAAATTTCCATCTTTGGCTCACGGCATACCTGTCTCCTAAGTTGAATGCAAATGGCATAAACATTTGGAATGCATCAATGTTTGTTTCATTTATATTACATTGCAATGAAATTATTTATTTTCTCACTAAGTGATCAACTTTGGTGGTGATTAAAAAGGTACCATACAATATAAATCATATCTATGTCTACAATGAATAAATAATTAATCTAATTATTTGAACTAATCAGAACAACAAGGAAAATATTACACCTTGAATTGCAATCTTATCACTCCAATATACTTTTTTAGCTGAAAGCAGCATCGCTTTACCCTAATAAGGCATAAATTTCAGAACATAATAATGTTGTATGTAAATGCAACTTATTTATACAAAATGGCAGAAAATAAATATAATGATGAAAAATATTGCAAATTGTTTTAAGATTTAAGGTAACAAGTTTTTAATAGTAATACATATATATGTGACTGTATAATGCAAAGCATGCAAAAATGAATCATGACAATGTCAAATTCAATCATGATCGTGTCGATTTGAATCATGATTCAACTTAGATCTACAATTGTAACATAAATCCAAATACACACAAAGGAATTTATACTAATATAAAACAATTTAGTATTTAATTAAAAAATGTTAAATATAAATAAATACCGTAATAGTAAAGGTGTGCCTTTAACATAAAGGTGTAGGCAGAGATTATGGATTTTCATTTGGCAGGTGACTGCATCTGAACACTTGTTCCAAACAAAATGAACTTTCAAAAATAAACCTCAATTTTTTTTAGTTGAGCAAAAATATTTCCAAAAATTAATTATTCACGTTTAAAATGTTACGTTAATACTTTTATTTCCCTTAAGAAAAACTTTACATGATTTCACAGCACCAACCAACATTTTTTAATTACAAACACATACTTTGAATTCATAATGTAAGAAATCTTCGACTGCAGGATGTTACAAAATCACCAATTGGCAAATTGAGTGCTTTCACTTTTGGCATGCCAATAAGGTATATGGAGGTGGGTAAATTCTTAGCGAATTCTTCTATGAAATAGTTCATATGCATACATGCTTATTGGTCATGGCTTCTCTTTATACCACATTTCATTATCTACCTTATATTCCACTAATAAGATAAGATCTTCCAGTGCTTGTTTTACAAAAGATACTACTGAAGCTACATGCACAAAAATTCAGGCAATAACTTCAGTCAAAATGATGGAATTAAATGATTGTACTGTGTCTAAATAATTTGGTGCATAATCTGAATGCAATTGTGTTGGTAAAAATGGGTAAAATAGTTTTAATAGGAATTCTAAAGCAATATAAATTTCATGCTACTAACCTCTAAAGGACTGAATTTGTGTGACTTTTCGTTTTGAAGTAATTTATCGCCTTCCAAGAACAATTTTTTAGCTAAGTCTTGAAGTAAGAAAAATATATCATACAGATGGAAGTCAAGAAAGTGTGCAAAAATCGAAGGCATGGTCAGCTTCAAATAATTAAATATGTTCTTAAGGTAGTCATTGAGACCTTCACGTCTCTGCTCGATAAATTTAGGGGTTTTGTTTCGTATGACTTTTTTTGGTGGCAACAGTTCCTTGGCCACTCCATGATCCAAAACCAATTTGTCGTGTAGCTCATCGAAATCGCTGTATCGATGTCGCACGGTCCAATTCACAGGTCCAACTTTTACTGTTATTAAATAGTATGTTACATTATCCTTTGTACACGCTTCATCTACACTCACTGTACTATCGTTTCTATATTTTATGAACGTTGACATATCGGGAAATATACACGCGTTTACTTTATTATTAAATTCTTAAATTATACATTTCATGTGATGCAACAACCTTCTTCCGTGATCAATTACGCGATTAATTTAGAAAATTCCTTTCAAGGAAACAAGTTCTTGACTTGTTGATATTACGTTAAATGTCACTGTCTTCGAATGTCATTGTACTGACACTGACAATTTCCGTTCCAAAACAATTATTAAATTACGTGAAATTCTATAAATTACATTATAAGAGGACAAATCGGTTAGAAATCTTATTGCGAAGTATGAAATAATAAATGGGATGGATATAACAATTTTCAGTGAATCAACAGTACATACCCAGTATATTACTTTCTAAAAGAAAACCTTGACTGGCTTAGCTGACTTTATCCGTTGTCTTGAAGGATTATTAGTTTACGGAAAGAAAACAAGTTTAGTGTGATGGACATACACCTCACATTGGTATTTAAGATCAGTAAATTTGTTTTTCTGATTATTTTCTCTTATTTCACAACCATTCTGTACAAGACCATTGCCGAACATAGGCATTTATGTACGCGTATTAGTAATACTACTAATCTAATAAAAATAAATATAAACAATATTTCATTTGCCCTTTTCCTGAATGATAATCTCCATGCTATAAAAGATTACTAGAAGTCGGTACATCAGAAAGAACTGAAGTGATTTTGGTCTATAATAATGTATCAGGGCACCGTTGTTAAAGAAAGAAACACAAACACGAAAGATTCACATTTTTTATTAAGTAGATTATAAAATAATTATAAATCCAATTACAAAGTTAAATTCAAAAAATTTTGTGCAAATTAATGTTAACGATTTATTCATTAAGAATACTAACTGAAGAAACCTTAGTTAAGACCTGCACTGTATAGTGTTATGTTATGTAATTCGGCATAATAATTTACTACAATTCAATACTAAATTAATATAATCATTAAAATATTCTATATAAATGACACAAAATTGCATTAGGACGATATGTTACAATAATAAAAAAATTTTAAAACAAATAAAAATATATACTAAAATTATTTCATAATTTAAAGGACAATAAATTAATCCATTTTTGCCGTTCCGAATATTTCATAGTACTTTAGTGGCGAATTTAAAATTAACATATTAGTGCAAAAATAACAATTGCTGAGTTGTATTTTATAATTTTGTAATAATTATTGCACAATTTGATATTCCATGGACGGAAAGGGACGTTTCGCTTTTTTAAGGCGGCAACTTTGATAGATTTTTGTGGTCTGCAAACTTTTTAAAATGCCAACTTATTAAATGAGATACATGTCGTTTTTAAGAATTTATTTAATTTTATAACACTGGGATGTCAGTTTTTTTGTCCATACGCCTCTAAATATATGGATGTTGTCATTTAAAGAAGCGAAAAGAGATAAAAAATTGCATTATATAATACCAGTAATATTTTAAAACTATTTAAAAAAGCGAATTTTTTCCTAATAGTCTACACAAAATAATTGTTTTTGAGCGTAAGTGAAAATATATTTATCGTTATACGAAAATAACAAAATCAATTCAAACATAAATTTATACTAAAAGCAATTATTAACATAAAGAAATTAATTAAAATATTTAAGAAAGATTATCAAAATAATTTTCTGATATAAAACATATCTATTAGACTTAACATCATAAAGTTTGTTTACTTATATTCTATTTTCATTATCATCATGATAAAAATATGTTATTCTTCTACTCTGTAAAGGCATTGTTTTTTTAATTATATTTACAATAAATTACAATCCAATTAGATTTTTGAACATTTTAAAATCACAGTTCAAAATTACGTTTCATGGCATTCTTTTTTATTTAATAGAAATTGCTAATAAAATATCTATATATAGGCATTTAGGTACATATAATTAAGTTTGAAATGTTTATCAAAACATAAAAATAAATTCTTAAAAGTAATAAAATATTTGTTCACTAAGTAAATGTTTATTAAAATATGTCGTAAGTGTTGCCACCATTATTAGTTTATAATAATATTTCTACTACTATCTCACAAACAATTGTTCTTAGTTTGGTGACGAGACTGATATTGTGTGAAATGAGTTGAAGTAGCGATGTCGAAATTAATATAGCTCAAAAGTTATAAAAGGTTTAAGAACTATTTTTGTCAAAAAATACAAGATTTATTTTTGCATTTAGCGGTTACTCCATTAGAAAGAAAACTTTACTATCAGTGAATATTAATTGTGTTAAAATTAGGATTTTAAAAATTACAAAAATAAAATAAAAGCATCATCTCTGTTTCACTAAAGGAGCCCTTTAGTACCCGTATTCATAAATTTTAAGTTATCTGTCAGGGATGAATTTATAACGCTTTCGCATCTGTACAATCGCCAAGAAAATAGTTACAAAAAAGTATAATTATTTTTTAAAATGCGATCTTATCAATGTCTGTGAACGTTGGGACAGGTTCGAAACGGACAATTAAGTTTGCGTCTATTATCAATATAACATTTTAGAAATACCTACTATTTGTATATTTAACCACACACTTCATACACCACAAAGTAGAGTGGGTATCTATTAGTAGGTAAATAATATAGTAAGCTATGTAAAAGCGTGTTCCTGCACGGTTCCTGTACAAGAATGGCACTTCTATGTGCCATTCAATATTGGTTTGTTAACCCCTTATATGTTTATAAACCTGACAGGTAACAGTTTTAAAAAACGAAAGGTAAGTTTGAATAGTATAGAACTTTTTTGAAATTTGATATTTTTAAATTGAACAGTGGGCGGAGTCGTACATTACCACTAATTTATACACTATTATCAAATGTCCATCACACGCTGGTATCAAACGAGCGTTGTATCACTTGTGTTTTACTTTTCTTGCCACTGAAGGCATTGGCTTTCAGTCATAAGGCCACAGTCCGAATGTATGAGTTGTCTTCGTAATATTCGGAAGAGAGTCTGAGTGCGTGTTCCTCGCACAATGAAGCCAACTCTTTGGACCATTCCTCTAGTACAACAGCGTTTAATATCGAGCGTAGGGTTATGGATTGGTTCCAATAGGCGTCTTGCGTGAAGATCAGTCGTTTGTGTATGGTCGCGTGTTGATGTGTGTTCTGTAGACTTTGGGGGTTCTGCGTTGGAGAAGCTAGAATAAAATTATTACATTATTAAAAAATATATAAACATTTTACATAACGATAAAATAAAATACATTATTAAAAAAATACAAAATTTTAAAAATAATTCAGGGAAAAATTCTGAACCATCCTTTGTACAGATATGAATATGGTTAAGATGCACGAACCCACTTATCATCACATAGTCACATTAATTTGTTACCTGATGTTTGTGGAAGTAAGTTAAATGTTTGAAGCTTTTATTAGATTAGGAAAGGTATCGTTGCATCCTCGTAATAGTAGAGTAGTGATAGAAATATTTACGGCTCATGACTTAATGGAACGACGTAAATTAAATATACTTAAACAACGGCATAAGGCGATTCTGGGGGTCAAGTTTATGTTGACGTACAACGGAATGTTAGATTCGACTTCCATTTGACATCGACCCTTACAATTGCCAACGGCGAGGTACGGAAGGGTGCAACCTAGATTGCTTTTTACGATTTAACAGTGTTGGCCCCAGATTCAGCTCCGCATCCCACTTATGATTTATCAATTCCACATATAATCTAGGTCCTGATCAAATAACAGATGAGGATATAAATTTCTTATGCCGTTTCTTAGAGCAATAGATAAAAGATCAACTTACATGATTGTCGTCTTCCGAACATGCTGGAGAAACTCGAGGACAGACTGCGACGCTTGGCCTCCACGCGGCGGAAGGGGGAGTCGTCGGGACGCGCCGTGCCCGTCTCCGCTCTATGCGATGCACCTAAAAGATTTTCATATTATTTTGTTTGACAAAATATATAAGGACAATGAATAAATTACTTCTACGTCTTAGTTGGTTTCTGTGACAGCTAGATTAAGTTACTGCTAATATTATAAAAAAAATAATGGCGCAATTTTATTTCAGTAGTAATTGTAGAAGCTACGAAGGGGTTGGTTGGCCGGATAAAATATAATTAATCAGAGTACCCGTTCGCTAAATGATAAATATAACCCTTGTTCAACACGACAAGGGTACGAGAAGTGTCACAGGTGGCAAATATCAATTGAGCAAATATAAATAATCATTTTGGGGAAACCGCTTAGGTATTATATACCTTTGTTGTTTAATTATATGATGCCCGTTGAGCTGAGAATGGAAGAAAAAAGAAATAAATTTGCCAAAACTTATAAAAACTTACTATTTGAAACCATCAATATTCAAAACTGATACTACCGACTACTAGCTAGTTTCGAGCCAGTCGGGGTCCTTGCCTCAGAGTGAGTGAGACTATTAATGTATAGATAGCAATATACATGGACATATTCATAAAATGGTACTCACTGTCGGCGTTGGTATGCGCTCTTGACCTCACAAGCGCCATCTCTCGTTGAACAAGATACACGCGCGCCTTATCCACCAGCTCGTCTTTGTTCTCCAGTCCAGAGGTCAACTCGTCGACCTCCTCTTTCAGTTTATGAAGGATCTAAGGGAAGGAAAATTTTTATTCAACTAAACATTTATGAATATGTATTTGAGTTCAACGTTCTGTTATAAGTAAAAATTGTTTGGTAATTAAATTGTATGAGTAAAGTTAAAATATCTAATAATAGTATTGGATAGATAAAACTTTTCATTTGTACAAGAGAATACACTTATGAGACTTGCTTTTGTAATGGAAACAGCGCAAATTTTATATTATGTTTCAAGACAGAAAAATACCTAGTCAAACGAGAAAAAAGCGTTCATATAAAAAAAGAAAAATAAATTAATATTTCCTATTTTAAAAATTGCTTTAAATAACAATTTATATAGTCTTTATTTTATTAATCACAGTGTGTAGTGACAAATAGCGGACTTAATGCCCAGCGACTTTCTCTACCAGTCGACCGTGCACTAAAAGAAAGAAAAATAACTAGGTGCGCTAGATGAAAAAAAGGAGATTTTAGAATAAAAATAATGAAGTATAGTATACCTTGTTTCACAGCAAGACGGAATATTTGTAAACAAAGGTTTGTACGTTGAAATTTGTGAATTCCAAAATATTTTCGAAAAACAATTTGTTTTCCTTATAACATTACATTAAATATTACCTTATAACATTAGCTATCCATATTATACAATTTCACTTCACTTCAGTTCATGGTTTCTACAAAATTTCCCATGAAATTCTAAAAAGTGTACGCCGAATTATATATGTATATATACATACAAAACTAGATAAGACTCCCATTTACAGTATAAACTTATTGTTATCTATTATTAGCTCAGGGAAATTGTTCATTCTGTTGTAAACAGGGGTGATGACAATAATCGGTGAATAATTATACTTAAGTTAACCTATTATTATATTTACCTGGTAGAGTGAAGGCACGTTGGGCTGCAGCATGTAGCCCGGGCACACGAGCAGCGCGGACAGGAGGGGCGTCGGCAACGACACCAGCTTCGACAGTACGCTCGTCACGCGACAGTTTACTGTCACTTCCGACTCTAGCAGAGCATCTGCTTTCCTCAGGAGACTGCTTAGAAGTGGGCCTGTTAGAGGAAAACAATCAACAATTCAACAGTAGGTAAGCCTGGAGAAGCAGCTGTCGGATTGGCCGATTGAACCGGGAAAGACCTCATACAATCTTCAATTTTACATTTGTGTTCCATCTAATGAGTGATGTGCCGCAGGGCTTATCCCTCCTCCGCACATTTTCCTTATTTACTCCTTTGTCCTATAAAAGGCTGACAATTCATCCGATACAACACTTCTGATTGTTACCGATGTTGATGGATAGTGGTAATCACATACCACCTCCGAACCGCTTGCTTGTGTACTGTCTACTATGAATACGTGTGCCTGATGGTGATGCATACTCCCATGCACCACCATCGGGCACACCTATTGTGATATAATATGAATGTTGATAAATATTAACCTTCCTGGTCATATCCTCTTCCCCTTCCCATCTTTTCCTTATTAGTAATGGATGGAGGAGTATAATTAGGACACCTCACTCTAACCAATGTTAAACTACACTTTAGGCTACAGATGGTTACAATGGAACGAACATGCATACGTAAACACGAAACCATATCCCTTCTGTAAATCGGACAAGAATTAAAAAATAATTGATTGACAAACATGTAATATCACTTGCTGCTCGCGACATTGCGAAGACCAAGCAAATAAATATTATGCTAATTAAAAAAAATAAAGATTTGTTTTAATCTCACCGATTATACTTTCGGCACTGGCCCGCCAACACCTGATAGAAGCAGCGTCAGAGTCGTATTCTCTTCCGTTCCGTTCTTTAGTGAAGCTCTTCCTGAACGAGTCCTCCGCGAACGACTCCCCATCTTCAGTTTCTTCTACTCTAAACTTAAAGCTATCGTATCCACTACTTTCACCAGTAGACGTTAGACTATCACGATCCTTGCTTTCTGTACTTTGATCAGGGACAGTTTGTTGGTCGTTGTTTGGCTCATTGACATTCTTCGGACTTTCAGTATCTTCTAGAAGTGAGGTCAGGCTGTGGGGTTCCTTGTCTGGTGTTCCGCTTGTTTTTAATGTATCGTAGCCGCTGGTACAGACGGAAATGAGACTGTCCTGCTCCTTCCCAGCAGTATGCCCGTCTATCTCTTTCAGATCTTTAGAAGAATTGTTGTTTGTTTCGCGCTTAGGTGACGAAATAGTGTCGTACTTCGAGCTCCAGTTCGTGCAAGCTAAAGTTCGCGATACGATTTCAAAGCGCGCATGGCAGAGGTACGCGTGGTAGTTACCGTATAGAGTTTCGTCTGGGTTCTTAAACATAACAAAATAAAAGGTTATATGCATGCTTTTGTTTACTGCGAAAAACTTTATCGTGTTCACTAAGCCTTAATGCCACTAGAATTAACCTTTAATATTTAAATTAACATTATACGTTCTAAGTGTTTATTTTCTTTATATAAAAGTTATAATAAAATAAAAAGTATTTCCATACTTTATGTATTAGAAAAATAGTGTGTGTGAACTTATGTACGCAGGTAAGAAGTCGTACTTTCGTGAGCCAGTACTCTTTATTATTTATTTTTTATTATAATAAGACATTAAGTGCAATTGACACGGTTTAATTAAAAGTTGTTATTGGTTTCTATGGCAATACCAAGAATTTGGTGTTATGTTTTGCGCATCGTAAATCTCTTATAATTTTTACTCGCAAAAAGAAGTTTAACTTCATCAATAATTAAGTAAAGTAAAAAGAGAAATAGATAATATGTATTTAAAATCAATTTATGTACTACTCACTCCATAATCAAAATTAACTTCTTGGACTAGACTGTTCATGGCTATATCACCGTGGACACCATTGATCCTTCGATCCTCTTCATCTCTTCTGAAGTCCAGCACTCTTTTGCCGGTAAGCGCGAGGTCGTTCACCCAGGCCCTGGTCTTCTCCAAGGGTCTCAGACAGCATTTGGGAGTGAGACTTAGGAATGCTGCCGCTGCGTCCATGTAGAGACCTGGATCGGCGATTCTGTGCCTATACGTTGCTATCAGATGGTGGCCGTTCAGGAGATACTTGTAGACTAGTTCTAATATCACATCTTCGCAGTTTAAATCGATAAGTGTCTCTATAAGAGATAGAGTGATTAGAGACAGCTGAAATAAAAATAGTATGGTTTAGTAAAGGTATAAAATCCAATTAAAAACTAAACTGTTGTTTACTAAACAGAGAATGTTAAAGTTATCTATATGTATCTATATAGATAAAGGAAGAAACTGACTGACTGATATATCAACTTCTTCTTCTTAAGGTCTCTACGACTACCGGAGGTCGGCAGTCAGGTCTACATATGTATTTTCCTTTGTCCTTTGCGAGGTGGAACAGCTGGGCGACACTCGTAATGCCGGTCCGCTCTCTAATATTACGCAGCTATGATTTTTTCTACAACCAACACGTTTCCCACCAAGATGAGTTGAAGGAGGTAAATATAAAATACTTTTCTCATCTTGACGGTCTGCAAAAGTTCGCGTTTTTGATGTACTCCTAATAGAATCTCCTCGTTTGTTTGACACTTTGAATCCAGCTTATGATCAATATCCGCCTATATGCTGACATCCCGAACGGTTTAATACGTTTTATGAGGTCTTCTTTTATAGTTCAAGCCTTGCCTAGAGACTTTTGTTATTACTTAGACGAGCACTAAGAACGGATTTTTCTAAGTTGGACCTCTGAAGTTCTAAAGGAGAAATAATTAATATCCAATGTAAGTTGACCTCAGATCTATAGAAGCAATTATATTAAATAGGGTGCAATTTAGGGCTGGACCGGGGAGGCAGGCAGAGCAATAGGATTAGGTTAGGTAGTTAGATAGGATTAGTGTACTGCTGGTTTAATTAGAGGCTGATATTTTTTACAATTTCTTACTGCGCCTAAAAGCTGCATGTTCAAACCGATATTACGGATTCTTCAAAAAAAGAAAACACTTTATCCTTAAGAGCCTTCGCATCGAAAGCACTAGTTTGTTTCACATCAAGATGGAGTTTTTTTTAAAAAAAACTTTCATGTTAAAATTCGTAAATTCCAAAATACTTTTAAAACAACTTTTTCTGACATTATTTTATAACATTACCTATCCATATTATACAATTTCATTTCACTTTACCTCACGAATTCCACAAAATTACAACAATAAGTGAAGTCTGTTTGTTCCCAAAATTCTATCTTGATGTGGAAAA
>JWHW01028117.1:399962-426974 GCA_000931545.1 Papilio glaucus | reverse complement strand
TATTCACCAGTGGTAAAAAATGGGTCATGTAGTATGGGTATGTTCTCTTATTAAATTCACTATGTGACAGAGAACAAGTCAATAAGCTTTTAGAAAGCAAACATCTATGATCCTTGATAATCATCAAATCAAAGTTGCGCAAATTGACAAACACTCCTAGCATGTACGCAACAAATTAGTAATCTAACTTTTGTATTTGTTCGCTAACTTGCTTTAGTCATTTATTTTTTAGCGATACGACAACATTGAGTTATACAACAAATCAACTTTCTATAATTACCTGGGAACCATAGTGACTGACGAGATTCCCGAACAGTTTGAGTTGTTCTAAACGCACTGCGTTTTCATATCTGTAAAGTAACACATAGATATTATTACAAACATTATATGTACATACCATTCAAAGATTGCCTCATAGCATATTTCGGCACAAAATAAATTATACAACACATATAATTTAATAGTTGACCATTGTATTATTATTATAGTAAATTGGATTATTTTTGTTATGATGGTAAAATCAATCTCAGGTCGCAAGTGTTATCTATTTATAAGAGGTATGCCAGTAACATGTTCAGAAAAAAAAAAAACAATTAAATACAATTAACAAGAAAAATAGATTAACATATCGATAACAGGTCCACTAAAAATTTACTAATATCAACATTACATTTTAAAACATAAATAATTAAACTAAAAACAATTAAATACAATACAATAAAACATAAAGAACTATTAATTTTTAATACATTACATTTACATGGATCAGATTAGTGGCTTAATAAAAAAGGGCGACATAAGGAGCACCCATAACCGACGAGCATGTATGCGTAGATGTATGAATGTAGAAGCGAGAGAGGTGTGCCAGGATCGCGCCAAATAAAAATCCATGATCTCTGCCTACCCCTCGGGTTACGGGCGTGAGCGCATATTTATTTATTTATTTACATGGACTTTCAGTCTAATTTATTATACCGAGATCTCTTTCATTAATGGAGCACATACATTGGTTTATGGAATCGTGGAAAAAGTCAAAATATTTTGGATAAAAGTTCATATCTATTGTCCAAAACATTTTGTCACGTTGTCTTTTCTTGGAAAATTAATAGATATAACCAGCCTGCATCATCAACAACGATCATCGATGCCGGTATCGGGGATCATTGTATTATAAAGGCAAGCGCCCAATAATTCAAATAACACGTCTCATGATGTAAACATCGGCGAAGATGTATTATGTAAACATCATACAATTGGTCAAGGAGTCATCATTCAATTTGTTACAGAGTAGCAAACAAAACTCTTTTATGATTTAGGCAACAAAGCATTTTACATGTTGGTCATGAGAATGTTTTTTTTCTAAAAGGGGTTTAGGAGTAGGCAATATATGAACACCACACAAAAACGATAAGTCTTACGGTTTAGAAATACAACACAAGGCATTTATATGTAAAGGAAGTTGAACGAGAACGGTACGGTTGTGGAATGTCATACATCAAGATGGTGTGGAGGTACGTTAAGCTGTGACGTATTGAGCGATTGTCAAACTTAATATCAGGAATAGTATCAAACATTTCTGCGAAAGGCTATTCTAAATATACACAGGGACGTGACGTCTATTCCCAAGACCTGAGCATCCTATCATATCAAGCATATCAGTAAAACTGCAACATATTCACTTAAAACATAATTTACTTCTGATAGAATATACTTCATCATATCATAACACAATGTTTTGTTTATGCCAGGCTCCGATAATTTCATAAGTTGTATACAAAACCGACGTCGTTAAAAAGACAAGTCGTATCATACATGAGATATCAATTGTCTCATCAGCCACGTCGAATCTGGGTCATGCTAATTAATGAGTCTGTTTATATATGAGTTTGAGTTCTATTTAAGACAAGGAAGGCCCCACGATTTCACCCGCACTGCAATTTAATTAAACCGACTAAAGTACAACCTAAGCTGAACTCTCTTTAGTATGATTGATCATAAATAACTCTGAAGTCAACTTCATTGGATTACTATAGCTCTCCATACAAACTTTTGTCTCCTATTTCAGACCTTTAGTAGGTGAATTTAGATATTTTTTTCAAATTGCTACCAATTTATAAGATTATTTTATCCCAGACAAGCCTGTTTTTATTACCTCCTTTGTGCTATTAGAAGCGGTGACGCACTACTGCAAATTTAATGATAAACGTTATTTGTCTTGATCTCATTCAAGTGTTATCGGATAGGAGTTAATTAATATCATTCTAGAGAACTACTGATTAACACTCGATTGCTACTGATAAGATATTGCAGTTTTTTTTGTTTATAATAAAGGCAATGTATTTGCAATAAGATGACGGTTTTGTTTTTCAAAATCTATATGTATGGATGGACCCAATCTACACACTATATTCAAGACTATGATATGATATATCTACGTAGATGAAATGGGAACTACCCGTTTATTTCTTATCTATGCCTTTGATTGTTTAACTTTTCATTTGTCGGGAATTATATAGAGACAGTTCTTAAAAATCATCTTCGTGACCTTTTCCAATCTATCTGGGGTCGGCACAGTATGTTCTCCTCTTCTATATCCCTCTATCAGCCGTCATATATGAGTTCAAACAATTGTTTCACATATCATCTTTGACACAATCCATCCTAACTTTCTTCGGTCTCCCTATACGATTGTAACCATCCATCCACGTTCATTCTCCTTACTTTCTTCGTTATATATCCTTCATCTCTCCGCATAACGTGTCCATACCACGCTAACCTCTTGCACCCCAATTTCTCTGTCACTGGCGCAACTTACCGCCTTCTGATATATGTACTCATTTTTAATTTTAACCGCCCATACAGTGACGGTTCCTTAAAATAAAGACAGTAAATACCGTTAAGTGTAAAAATTATATTGGAATATTGTACAAAAATATAAATCGTATTTTAAGATGAGCTGTAGTATTTTTAGGTTGATATGTTTAAAACGTTTTCCTCGCCTATTCAACCTTGCACCAAAAACGTAATACGGTAGCCATACAGTATTGTGTAGTTTTCATTATGTCTAATTATCTATCAGTATTTATCGCATGGTATCGAATGCATGATTCACGCGGGAAACGGAAATGATACGGATGTTTGAGGACCTAGTTTGTACATTGTAAGTAGTAGGTAGCATCGTAAATAAATTGAAGCAGTTAAAATGCGAACGAAGTTTTTTGTTACGCCTCAATGACTCAATCGATCGTAAAATTTTGCACACACACTGTCAGCGGGTGCTGACAAAGACATAAGTAGAGTAATTTTAATTCGGAAAAACATATGAAGAACATCAACGCGAGCGAAGTCCCGGGTGTAACCTAGTATTGAATGAATTGGCCCGTTCGTCCGGGCTATTACTACGTCAGAATAACAGAGAGAAATAGATATTTATAGTTGTGCGTTTTATAAGCTGAATGAGACCTCCGATCCTAATCTTCTATTCAACTATTTTATGTATAGCGACTCAACTGCAATTATTTTGGTTGTTTCAAATGTTTATGGATTGCTAGGATATGGGGTATACTTACGGTGAAGCATTTTGATAGTACAAACTTTTTTTGCCATCGTCCAAAATAAAGATTACACCGTCATTCTTTAAGATGGCCCCGAAGCATTATTTTCACTTATCTTTCGATGACCTGAATGTGACAAAAAGTGAATTCTAAACCCAAGGACCTTGTTAGGATTTAAATTACCAACTCTTTTGTATGTTTGACACATTGCCATTAAAATACCAACACTTTTTAATACGCTTTTATTAGCTTGGTGCGGATGTATTTCTATGTTTGTTCTTCCATAAGGTATATTAACTGCTGATAAGGTAACGATGTAGTTATTAACGTTTTACTTTCCGTGATATCATCTCATAAACATTTACTGTTTCAATACAATAATTACGCAATCAAAGTAGAAAAAAATAACTTGACGAATCGGGCCTATAGCTAAAACAAGTTACATTATAATTAGTATCGTAAAATGTAGTTAATATAATGACTTATGTAGCGCAGTTTTTAAGGTGAGGATTTATAAATATTTAATTGTTAAACTTCCGTACTAATTTATGACAAAAGCAATACATTAAAAAGATAATAAGTTTATTTGTTGTTTATGTAAATACCGAGTCGGATGCGGAAGTAGGAATTTATTCTATTTATAAATTAGAACCTTGACTATAAGATGCAACTTTAGTAGTCTTTCCACAACACTAGATCGACCTTCGTCTGAAGGTTGCACATCTCTAGGATCTGGTTATTTTAACTAATATTATAAATGCAAACGTCAGTT
Source organism: Papilio glaucus (assembly GCA_000931545.1). Taxonomy (NCBI): domain Eukaryota; kingdom Metazoa; phylum Arthropoda; class Insecta; order Lepidoptera; family Papilionidae; genus Papilio; species Papilio glaucus. The sequence continues at coordinate 422,648 of JWHW01028117.1, read as the reverse complement.
TGTTTGTCACACGTTAACGAAAACCACAACCCAAGCGATCATCGTGAAATTCTGTACACAGATTGAAATTCTGAACAGAGATTTCTGTACACAAATTCTGTACAAAGAAGGGTTAAACCGAATATACAAAACTGTTACCGAGGAATAAAAAAATAATTTAAGCGGAAGACGACGATGGTCTTTGACGACTATTTATTTAGAAGTGTTTGCTAAATGACCTTTGAATGATGCCCACGCGTTGGACGGTGGACTTAAGGTGTTAAATGGTAGTATAGGTATTACACATACTTTATTAAAACTCGATAGTATTCATGTGAACACACGTCTCAAGGGACAAAACAGAACAGAAGTGCATTAGAACATATAAATTAACATATTGTTGGTGACGTATGCGTATAGTAGACTTACTTGCCGGTACAGATGGCCCATTCGTACAGTTTGTCGAGTAAGTTCTCACTGAGTAGATATTCCAGGCAGGCGGCGGGGTGTGTATTCGTGGTGAACTGCCGCGCTCTGGCCTCTAGCACCAGCAGAGTCGTCAGCTGCTCCAAATGGTTCACCACTCCCAGGACGTCGTCGTGAAGATGTTGCGGCTGTAAGATTACAGTCAATTAAACACGATTTTCGAAATTACTGGATACTATTCTAAAACAACGAGCCTAGCGATCTCCAGCCGGGGAAATTTCGTGAGTGTTTCTTATAGTACAAGAAGGAAAACAAGTAATAGTTGATTAAAAAACAAACAGAAAACCCGAGTGACTGTATGATTATCATCATTCATCACATCAACATATTGCCTATGACACTCCGGGCAAATGTAATGGAATGACCTCACTTTTCAAAATAAGTTATATTTTAAAGCGCATTTATCGTCTTTTTGAAAGGATGAATTAAATGAGAGTTAGGAAACAAATTTATGTTGCAAAAGTGAGTGGCAGCGTTGGCAGGGGACGTCCAAGGAGATTTTATATCGATCAGATTACTAACATACTAAAGACGGGCGGTATAAGGAGTACCCGTAAACGACGAGCTTGTATGCGTAGATGTATGGATGTAGAAGAAGCGAGAGAGGTGTGCCAGGATCGCGTCAAATGAAAATCCATAATCTCTGCCTACCCTTTTGGATTGCGGGCGTGAGCGAATATTTATTTTTAGACAATCAAATTTTACTATTGTATTTATGCAAGCTGTGATTCAATATCAAAAACATTCGTATGTACATTGTTCTGGGGTCTATTAAAATTGGTTAATGAACAATTATAGCAAAGGTCTAGTCTACATAATTAACGAACATGTATGTCAACTAATGACAACTGTCATACATAACAGGAAACATGACACTTCTACTGAATTAAAATATTTCCAGGACAATACAATAACAATGATTACTACAGGTACAAGTATTATTCATAGAAGGAAAGAAGTACACAATAAACAGAAAAAATAAACAAATCAATTAAAAATAATATTTTTTTAGCTGTGATTCTAATCCAGAATCTTCATAATAACTTTCAACTCTGCTGCTGCACTACTGGACCAGATCAACCTTTTGAAAGAAAGCCACCGTCATGGCTTACTTCTACCTTTCGACCCATGGCGAGACCGAATCCATTTTCTTTTCTCTCTCCTCTTATTTCCTACAACACGGCTGGCAATATATTCGCAATTGTACCTTCTTGCTTGTTTGACTCTTTTTCTCATAAAAAATAGCTATGGATAATTGTGTGTGTGTGAGAGTGTAGCGTGCTTGTCAATATGCCGCGTTCATAGGGACGCAGCAGTCGGATGATTAACGTCATGTAGCATACGCAATCACTATATTATACGCGATACACATACATAGCGACGCGCGCCAGGTTAAGTTGAACTATCTGTAGGTTTGCACTGATTCTTAAAAACGTGTTACCTGCGACTTGAGTATGATGTCGTGGGCCTGCTGCCAGTGCTTGCAGAAGGAGCTGTAACACGCCTGCGGCTCGTAGTCATGCCGGGGATCCAGTGTCCTGGACAGCTGCCGCGCGAACGACAGCGACGTATTCCGTAACCAGCTCATCTTGATCTCAGATCATTTTATCATCTGTAACATAAGAACGACAGTCATAAAACAACATTTTTTGCATGCGTGTATATCAAACTGAAAATAGTGGTAGAGCTCTACAGAAGCGACTACAACTGAATGAATGGGCTGACTGGAAGTACTTCTATTTTCCTTCTATGATTTTTCTTGTCTACTCTACATAAATGCTGGCAAAGCATCGATGCAGTTGCAACTACAGTGATGTCTATATGGGTGGCAATAGTCCCTTAACATCATTTGAACTGCTTCCAAAATACATACATTAAAAAAAGGGAGAGCTTCAAGGTGTGGTCAATTAGCAATCTGTCAATAGGTTCTTTTACAACTCATACCCATAATACAACAATTGGTCTAAAGCCGTAACATTAGTGCAGATGTAGTTAGGATAGGATATCCTATTCAGAAGATTATTATAAATGAATTCAATCATAATTTAAGGTAAGTTTGAAATAACAAAGCACTTGAGAAAAACATGCATATTATCATCAAACCCACCATCTACAACCAACTCCAGATTTCTTACTCACACACCAAACTTCTTACTCTTCTCTAATCTTTATAGTGCAACACAATTTCTAAATTAAGCACTTTATTAACAAACTTCAAAAAGGAGGAGGTTATCAATTCGTGTGTATGTTTTTATTAATGTTTGTTACCTCAGAACTATTCTTTGTTACCAGTTCAGTTTGTTATCTGATTTCCATGATTTTTTTTTTTCAATAGCTATTTCTTGTTGTGTGGAGGAAATGGTCTGATGACCAGTAGTTTTTGAGGTATTCTTAATAATGCATAATATGAAAAGTTGAGTTGTACTTTCTTTAGTCGGTTTTGTTTTTGTTTATTTCCTTTTGTATTATTTTTTTTAATTGACTTTTTACTTAACAACATTAAGATTCAAACATTTTACTTATGTTGTGCATTGGAGGTTAAAAATAGTGTCCACAGCAAATTGTAGCAAAAATAAGCTTAAAAAATGGCATCTAGTGTAATATAATCAAAACACCAGTAACATTTTAATATTTATTTTCTTTTAATATTTGTGCATGTCTATTTATATATCACATTATTACTTTTATATTCAATTACAGGCGAGGCCCTAAATAAAAAAAGCGCTTCTTATGAAGTTATAGGCTGAGTTAGGGACCTATTCGTCAACACTATAGTCTCAATTATATCTTATTTTATTTATATAGCTAAAATATATTTTTGTTTACTTAATGTGCCTATTATAATGCAATAGAGTGTAGTGGCAACAATAAACTTATTTATCATCTAATGGTAGTGTTTAAGAGATGGTGCTTCAAAAATCAATTTCATGTATTTTTTGTGTGAAATATGCGTTTTTATGGATAAGACACCTATAGGAAATTTTTAAAATAGTATTATAAAAATAGTAACTAAATAGAAAATTTCAATAGGGCACAATAGTATTAATTTATATATAATTTAATACTATTGGGTATAAATCAGTTTAGGAATTTAGGGACAATTGAGGATTTATTCATAAACAGACTATTTCAACCTCAACAACATTGCTTGCTTATTTTCAAATATAATCAGATAAAATATTTGAAAAGAAGCTCCTACATAATTTCTTTCTTTTACATGGCTCAATTGCTATTTTTTTTTTGTTAAGTTTATATTAATTTCCCTTAGTAAGTGAGATACTTTAGATAGTCAAACTTCCTGTCAAGATTTGTAGGATATTATATACATAAAGCAAAGCTGGACTTTCACAATAAATATAGTTGACTACAACTCTCTTTATTGCAAAGTAAGTGTTGGAAAATCTGATATACGTGAGAAAAATAAGACAATGCCTTGATGTTGGTGAAACTATGTTCATATCAATTGTGCAATAAAAAGCATTACATTTCCCTTAACAAATTGAGGTGTAATTCATGCTAAGGACGTTAGTTTGTGTTATTGAAAAATGTAGATATTATTTATGAGTTAGTAACACAAAAACCGAATAGACGCTTTTATTACACAGTGAAATATTGAACCTTGACATTCGAAATACTACTCTAATGATTATACTAGTTGAAAAACATTAACAATAGTAAAAAAACTACGATTAAAGAAATAAATAAAAAAAAACTTATGCGTACGTTCAGGAAGTTTCTTTAGTCGAAAATAGATACAGCAAGCCACAAAATAAACCACTGAAGTTACATGATACGCAATACTACGGACGGAGACAATTATGTCACCCGCCAGCCCGCCACTACAAAGAGCCTTTATTGAAACACTTTTTAATGTTTGCTACTGAAAGAGTATCACCCTTATTGATTGTTCATAAATTATAATTTATTGAGTAAGAACCATGGAAAAACTTTAAAGTTTTGCATAAAAAATGCAAAACAACCACGCACGACAACTTGACAAATGACATGACAACACTGACAAGACAAAGACAAACAATCTAACGAAAAGAGTATAGAGTAGACTTATAGGACAGAGGTAGAGAGTATATAAATGAAATTACATTAAGTACAAAAATCAACTTTTTAAATTTGATATTTATTTATATAATCTTCTAAAATTTTGTAAGTACAAAATTGTTATTACATTAGCGACCTACCCCCGCTTCGCATGGGTAGTTTTTTTATGGGATAAGGTGGTAAACGAACAAGCGGTTCACCTGATGTTAAGTGACTGCTACACATAGTCATCCGCAACAAGCAGATAGCGGATGCGTTGATTACTTTTAATGGAGGGGATAGGCAGGAAAAAGGTTATTTCCTTTTCCTATCCATCCCCTAAACGACCAATCCCCTTCCCGTTCCACACATCCTTATTAGAAAAGGATGGAAAAGGGAGGAGGACTGAAATTAGGCCACCAACACCTCACTTAACCGACGAAACGCAGAAGCATTCTACTTCACGCCTGTCTTCTGTCAGGTCGTAGTATTTCACCAGTCGAGACGGCCCATTTGTGTAACAGATGTTGTCGTTGCGAGCTCTACCACTGTCAAAGTTTTTCAACACAAACGTTCAACCCGTTTTTTTCAAAAGCTCTAACTTTACCTACATCAGATAAGGTAATAAGGTCATTAATTTTTTTTAAATTTCTAATTTTCCGGGCAACATTCTTAATTTTTTTGTTATTATATATTTTATATTACCTTTTCCAGACAATAACAACACACAAATAAATATGGTTAAATTAAACTAAAAACACGCTTTTAGCGATAATCAAAGTAAAAAATAATTCTTAGCATGAGAATAAAATTAAAAGCTTGGGGTGCGTTGTATGACATTTTTAAACTAACTCTGCGATTCGATTATTTTTCGCTTTTTAGTTTGATTTGCTTTAAAATAAAACAACTGTTTTTAATATGTACAGATGTCATAACAACTAATTAATTTTCAAGTAGCGGGATCTTGTATATTTAGTTACATACATTATATCGTAAAATTGTTCCTGATTATGTAGGGCCGAATAGATGTCGCTAGTATAAACTAAAAACAAAGAAAATCAAGTTTCAAAGATACGAAAAGAAATTTATGAATTCAGGCGAATCTAATCAGGATAATCTGATATTTTGATCGAATTATTGCATTGTCATGGGACTTCCAAAGGTGTGCAAAGTTTGATTCATATATATAATAATTTCATTTAATCCGTTCAGACAATACAACACAAATAACAAACATATGTACAAGTAAAACAAGAGAAGAAAAAAAAAGTAGCACAAAAAATAAAAGAGAAAATATTTTATAAGTACGCGTTGTAAAGCTGAACGAATAGGGTCTTTGCTCAGCTATGTGCTGGCCATTCGCAGGGGTAACCAGCGCTGATATTCTGCAAAAACCCTACATCCGTGCGCCAGCCGCAGCGGTGGATATGTATATTCAAATATAGAATTATGCAGCACGGACAAAGGACACAGGGATACAGGGGTCTAAATAATAATAAATAGCATATCAAAACAGGGTTCAGTCTTACTACTGAAACAACGGCGGATAATTAGAAGGGAGTGTTATGGTTGTATTGCACGCTGTGTTGTATGTGGTGTTGCAAAAATGCAAATAATCGGTGCGCGTGCGACTTCATTTGTACACGGATCATACCTTGCAAACTATTTTTTTCAAGTCAAGGTAGCGTGAAGTGTACATCAAAATTAAATTAAATTACAAAACATGTCGTAACAACACTTTTTTAATCTAACGTCTTTTATATTGTATTTTTAGGGTAAATAGAATTTTGGAATGTAGTTAACAAACACTTAACATATTATGGTGTCGCATTGTTATTTTCAAAATTCATATTTAGTGTTGTGTTAAATATTCAGGATAAATCATAAAATTAATTGCTTACTTGTGGTGGCTAAGGTGGCTTCACTTTTGGGTCCCGGACGCTCAAACTGGAGGTATGTAACATCTTTGCTTGTAGCATTAATTTATTTAATTACTATTTGGCCTGTAGATTTGATTTGTAATTGTAAGTTACATGTTTGTACATACGATGATTTACTGTTTAAAATCTATTGTTTGACCGCAGAAGTGAATTGGTAGCTGAACGCTTCTATTCGAATTTTGTAGATTACAAATTTGCGGTATTTGAAGTAAGTGGATAACCGCACATTTCTATGGCAATAGATCCGGTATAGTTTCGGGTGAGTAGGTTAATAATTACGTTAGTCTATGCACATTTTAGGAGTTGTATTGAATATCTTTTTAAATTAAGAAATATTATAAAGTATTTTTTGTATTTCCCCAGTTGATTGTTCTACTAAAGAATTACTTTTAAACTTATTGTATTTTAATTTTAAACAAGATTGATAATACCATATCATACAGGCGATAACGCAAAATGGGGAATATGCTTAACAGATTAAAAAAAATACTTTCGAGTTTATAAGAATAATATTAATTTGTTGGACTATTTAAACTGCTAAAAAAATGCTTGCCAACAGAAATGAAATACAGGTGGGAAGGTGTGACAATAGTCCAAAAATAAAAATAAATAAATCAATAGAGTAAAAAAACTGCGGCTGGGGGCTTGAGCCCTTATTTCTCCCGCCTCGCCGCCACTGAATACGCCAAAGCCAGGCTGTTAGAGAAATTATTAAATATTATACATTTCGATATTGTTCGTTTAGCGCCTGTAAGGGCATAATAGCAAATATGTCCCTTATTAATAGTTCGGCTGCAACACCAAAATATTCTTACTAATTTTGTCAATGATTTGATAACATTCATCAAGCTACATTGTTTACAGATGAATCATTAATATAAATTATTTATTTGACATTAAGATGAAAGGTGTAACGTATATGCTAAGTATGAACCTTTACAACGACATGGGTATTCCAAGTGCAGCTCTAGAGGACGCTAACAGTAGTAGAGCGAGCAGAAACAGAAGTTTTTGCAACGATTGACCACTTTAACCGGGGAATGCTGGCTACGCATCCTTTTCTTCAAAATCAATAAATTCTTTTGATTGTCACATATGTTGATGTGTAGCCGCAAATCACCTCACATCAGTGAAGGCAATTGCTTCTTCACCTACTTCTACCATAAAAATATTTTCATTTAAAGACACGGGACGGAACGCAAACGGGATAGTAGACCTCCCAAAAATAACATCTGTTGCATGAAAGGGCTCGACCGGTGGAATACCGACCGATGACCTAACAGAAGACAGCCGTTAAGTAGAAGTTTGCGTTGTTAATGACGTGTAGGACGAGAGCGGGGGAGGCGAGACGCGTGGGGAAAAAGGGCATTAGCCATCCAGATGCAATAGAGAGCGCTGAAAAACGAAGTGTGCAAATATATACGACATTGTAAAATCTATAATAAAAGATTTTTAGTTCATTACGGTGCGAACATGCGTTGATGAGTGACCTTGCTGGAGGCCTAATTCTAGTCCTTACCCTTCCTATTTAGAATGGAAGGAAAATAATATTTGACGTGGAGGGGATGGATAGAAAAAAGAAATATCCTTTGTCGCTTTAGCCCCTCCTCTGTCCATTAAATGTAGGCAACGCATCTGTAACTTATTAGCTTGTTGCTGATGCGTCTGGGTACCGGTCACTTAATATGAGGTGAAATGCTTGCTCTTTTGCCATCTTCTTTCATTAAAAAAAACACTCATAGTATAGATGACGATGATGCTCGTAGAAAAGATTCTAGAATGGCGGCCATGTTCAAAACGACGCTGCATAGGGAGATCTACTACAACGACCGACGTTAGTAATAAATATTTTTTAGGTTTTCGACACATAGTCCATATCCTCTAGGGAGATTTCCCTAGAGGATATGGACTATGTTTTTAGTTATATTTCAATATAACAGGAATTAAGCCCGTTTTGAAATCACGCCGTATTAATTTAAGACACAGATATGAGTCAAATAAGTAATTTATAACTTTATTTATATAATTAAATCTATATTTATGAATTACTACAGGAAAACTAGAAGGAAAGGAAGGTTCTTGGTTCAAAGTTCTTAGCGTATAGTAAGGATGGTCAGCGAGGGGCAAGGGGGTTAAAAAATTGTATTGGATCATGTAGTATGGGCTACGTTCCCATACCCATACCTACTTGTGTATGTAACACCGTCAGATTGTAAACATCGTCAGTTTATTTCATCGTATGTTATAAAGTGATGGCAACTTGAGAACTGAACGAACCGTTATATTCCTAACCTATATTATCTTTAATTCTAGCTTAAACTGTAACGTTATAATACAAGCAAAATATAAGTTCATGATTTTACGACTAGACTTCGATAGTATAACCTGCCGTGAAAAGACACGTCAAATTGTCAATGATTCGTTCAGTTCGCAATGTATTGGTTAAACTTATACTAAAAGTTGAAAACCTTCCATCCAGCTAAAGGTAACTATTGGCTAAAGTATCTGTATTATAAAATCGGGAATGAAAAAAGAGTTATTGCAAAAACTTTTATTATTTATTTACAAAAATTGTATAAAAAAACATTTTTTTCGCCATTTTTATATACGAACTAGTTTTGGTAACTTTCGTTAAATCAGAATCACATTTCAGATTTTCTTGATCACTTTAACATCATGTTATCTTCTTGTTATCTTCTTAATTTTAAATAAATTTATATTATAATGGAAAATTAATTATTGTATAAGCCAAATAATTGGCTGCTATATCTAATAGTCATATAGCACCAACTAACTCGTCTGACAACGCTACTTTACTGGCAGTAGAAGATAAAATTTTGAAGCCTCCTATAATTATACATAATACTTTTTGTAATAATATCTATGTTACAGTAATATCTATGAGCTTAAAACATTAAAGAACGCTATGGTCATTGGTACGGAAGTGTTATTGATTTCTAGGCGGGAGATATTCTCTGTTAGGTTGTTGTGATGGATACCTATCACCTTGGGGCCTTCCACCGTTGCCCCCGATTGGAAAACTGGGACCATTAGGTTTGCCTGACGGGTATCCTTGGCTGCTGCCTGGGTAATTCGATGGACCTTGGGATGACGGATAGTTCGACCCTGACCCTTGTTGACCTTGGGTCTGTAATGCCGTTGACGTTGGATACCCAGAGCTACTAGGATAGGAAGACGTGCCTCCTTGTTGCCCGGGATAAGAAGACGACGGACTCTGCTGTCCTGGGTATGTTGTGGAGGGGCTTTGTTGGCCAGGGTAAGTGGATGAAGGGGCCTGTTGATTTGAGTACGTAGAAGAAGGACCTTGCTGGCCTGGGTAGGAAGATGGGCCTTGTTGCCCGGGATATGTGGGGCTTTGTCCGGGGTACGAAGAAGATGGACCTTGTTGATTTGGGAAGGAAGTTGGCCCTTGTGGGCTAGATGGACCCTGTGGGCCTTGTCCTGAGGGATAATTTTGCGATGGACCTTGGGAGCTGCTTGGAAAAGATGATGGTCCTTGTGGTCCCTGTGGTCCTTGTTGTCCTTGAGGTCCTTGAGGTCCTGAGGAGCCAGGGTAGCCTGAAGGTCCTGTTGGTATTTGAACACCGGGGGATGTACCTGGTAAGTTAGGGTAGTTAGAGGGGCCTTGAGGGCCAACGTTTCCAGGAAAAGAGGGACTCTGTTGTTGGCCAAAATCTGTTACACCAACCAATGATCCGGAACCTGTTATGGAGTAATCATATAGATTTGCATTGAGTTCATAGAAGCTGGGTGCTGAGTTACAGTCAAACTGATTCCACCAGACGCAGACAAATAGTTCCTGAGAGAAAATCGTACCATTGGGGCAAAGGAAGTCGTAAGTTATATTATTAGCACAAACGTGGAAAACTTGACAGCGAGTCTCAATATCAGCGTAATATCCGGGATAAGGTTGTGCTCCACAGCTAAAACTAGTTTCAGGTATCACGGAGAGTATAGGGTAGTCTTTATCTGGCTCTCCGGGTATGGCAGAGTAGTCTCCGCCTTCGTACGCACCCGTGTCATCTCCGCCAAAGCCAGGGCTGCCAGGACCGAAACCGGGTAATCCTGGTGAGCTGGGTTTAAAACCAGGTGATCCAGGGCCAAATCCTGGTGAAGCAGGGCCGAATCCAGGTGATCCAGGAGCAAATCCAGGTGACCCGGGCCCAAATCCAGGGCCGAATCCGGGTGTGGTTGGGCCAAATCCTGGTGAGGCGGGGCTGAAACCGGTAGCTCCAGGGCTGGCTTTTTGACTATTTTGATTAGGAAAGCTTGGCGATTGTCCAGGGTAGTTTGAGCCTGTTTGACCTGGATAGCCTGTACTGGGACCAGTACTTCCTTGACTCTGGTAAGATGGGCCTGATCCGGGATATCCTGTTTGAGGCCGTTGGTTGTTCCCTGGATAGTTTTGGTTCCCACCATCTGATGGATAGTTAGCTGGTCCAGATGGGTATCCGGCTGTTGATCCTGTTCCACTATTTGGATATGTGTCACTTTGTTGATTTGGGTAGGATGGGGATATAGGTGACGAAGGATATTCATTGCCCGATGATTCTGTTTGTCCTGATGGGAACCCTGGACGATTCGACTGAGTTCCTTGGTTGAAAGGGGTGCCTGGTTTATTGTACTCGTAACCGTTTTGAGCAAAAGTTGCTGCCAGTAGAACTGAAACAAAAAACAAATAGAATGAATACTAATAAAATATTTATATACGGTGGTTGTTGGCTTTATGACTGCAGGCATACGCTCATTTGGAACTTATTTAAATCGAGGTAACGAAATAAATGCAGACGCATTTGGTGTTTAATATGGTTCTGGAATGCATGAGAATTCAACGTTCTTTCGTTATGCAACTGTGAAATTGTCAGTCATTATTATCCTTATTTAAAGTGGTTACAGCTCGCATAATGTCTATATTATTCTTATGTTAGAAACCCTAGTATTTATCTAATACTAATACCATCCTCGAGGCATAATGCTGCGAACCGCGAAACATCTCTCTGTTTAGAGATTACACGCGTTTACCTTATGGTTGCCTCTATGTCAATTAAATAATCTTCCCTAAATAAATTTTGAAAATACAATTAAGATATGGAAATATGGGAGGAGCTCAGTATCTTAGGCCCCGACTTACGTACTGTAGGTCGCAGGGTCGAACCCAGACAGGCGCTTACTTTGTGTTAATTTATTTCATCACCACTGTTCCAAAAACGGTGAAGGAAAACATCGTGAGGAAACCGGCATGTCTTAGAACCAATAAATTCTAAGACATGTGACATCCATCACTGGGCCTGCGTGTTGGATTACGGCCCCTTCCCTCTCTCGGAGAGGAGGCCTCTACCCCTGCAGCGGGGAACATTCTAGAAAAGGCTGATTTATTATATTTATTATGGAAATAATATATTGCAATAATAATTTCTCATAGTTGCCAAATCCTTTTAGATTTGCAACTGACATCGTAACACAATTAAATACGCAGCACAGTCCTCTTACAGTTACGCAAATAAATTATTATCTCTCTACTCCACTATTTGAAGGTGTTAGAGTGAGATCAAATTGAAATAATAGTAAGAGTAACATTCCAAAGATTATTATAAAATTAAATTCGTTTAGATTGCCATGTTGGCAGCCCTGTTAGCGAATGACATCGCGTGAGACGGACGCATCCCATCTTGGGTTTTCGCAATGCCGCTAATGGGGAAATAGCTTCAATGGGCGCAATTTTACACACTGGGATGAAGCTCGTGGATATTAATTGTGCGATTCATTGCGGCCTCTGCAAATGCTTTTAAATATATTTCGTCACAATAAGTATTTCCTTCTTTACTTTAAAGATGGCACCGCAATTCTAATGTACAAATACCGTAATGAGCATAATCAGGACTGATTTTTGTTAATAATGTAACATCTTACGTAGTAGTAAGAGATGATAGTATAGGGGTTATATGTTCGATTTGGCTTTGGAGTTCGATTTTGCACATTTATGTTATTTATTTTTTACCTTCGTTGTAGGGATAGCAAATATAAAAACCTAATAGGTAGTCGTAGACGCAAAAATAGTTGGATGGATTGCGTTGAAGATGATATGACTACTGAGATTACGGTTAAAAGAAAGGCGTAAAAGAAAGAAACTTGCCGATCCCATTTGAAGTGGAAATAGGGCAAGAGAATGATGGTAATGATTTGTTTACCACCACTTTTGGGGCTAAGAGAGCTAACATAAATATTTCATCGTCTTTAGGACATTACTGTACTAGGCAAAGGGCTAACTCTAGTTTGATGAAAAATCATATCGATTTACATAAGCCGAATTATATAACCTATAATTAAAGACTTACATACTATACGATGTTATAAATTATACAGTGCTACAACGTGATCTAGAGAAACTAAGAGTCGGTGGTTGACAAGCAAACATAAAGGTATTCATGACGAAAGTGGTGATCGTGAACGTGGTTGCAGTATCACCCAGAGTTCGTTGGCATTATTCGTGATTTTCTGGCAACACAAAATAACTCAGTTACCATATTCCTGTGTTACAAAGGTTTTTTTAAGTATTTGCAAGATATAAGCTCAATGCAAAATGCTTATTGTTCGTCGCACTTTCGTATTTCCGCAATAATTCTAATCGTGTGCACACGCGGCCGCCATTTTGAAATCCTTACGCAGATTAATGATGCCAAATGGAATCAGATTTATTTTGTCACTCTTATCTAGACTTTCAACATTAGAGCAAAGAACATAATATGTCAAGTCTTGTTAATTCAAGAGATAATTAACAAAGTGTATACGACAACACTGAAATTTAGCTAACTCTATCATTTAAAGGATAAACTTTGCTAAATAATAATGATCGATGCGATTAAGTCCTAGCAATGCTGTTGTGGACTTTATCTGTGCTTCCGCTTTGCTTTCCGCTTTCGAGTAAAATCAAGTAATGTACAATATATTCGGAAGCGAAATAAAATAAATTTCGCATTAACACGTATTTGGAATACGTTGTGGTGGTAATCAGGCAGTAAAGCTTTAAAGTTCATGGCAAATAAATTTATAGATACTAGATGTAACTATAAATTTGTATTTTGCACATCGCATCATAGGAAACTGATGATTAATAGTGGAATAAAGCATTTGTTTCCTACCGATGGTGCATCGTCAGATGGAACAATGTAACTGGGAAGTGTCCTACCGGAATGCTCTGACCTGTGCACTCGCTGCGCACGTGACCGCAGCGCACGAGTTGGACCATACAGACGAGGAAGCTAGCTGCGACCTGACCGACCGACTTCGCTCTACATTAACAGTATTAATAGCTCTCTTGATAAATTTTGCTAAAACTATATTTTAGGTCTTTGATTTGGCATTTAATTTAGATTCACCGTCGAAGTTATCATATGCACACATTATGTCCATACTACAATTAATTTCTATTCATAAATAAGTATTTTCAATTAAAACAATATGTAAAATATATTGATTTTATTTAGGGAAACTCTATTCGGTTTTATTATTTTACTCCCTATTTTTTATTTATTTTAATTTATTAGAAATTATTATGTTGCAAAAGTGGGTGGACGATATAGAAGCACCCATAACCGACGAGCATGTATGCGTAGATGTATGAATGTAGAAGAAGCGAGAGAGGTGTGCTAGTATCGCGCCAAATGGAAATCCATTGCTGCCTACCCATTTGGGTTACGAGCGTGAGCGCATATTTATTCATTTTATTTTAAATTCGAATATTCAATGTAATATTTCACATCAACTGGGCGTCTCGTGACGTTCTTCAAATTAATTTTGGATGTAGTATGATGAAAAGGATGTGTCTGCGACATCCCCTTCTCATCTCTTCCTTTTCTGTGCTTATCCATTCTATTTCCTCCTTCCCCTTCTTTTCTACAAAAATGTTGGCAACACACCTAAGCAGCAGTAGTCACAGAACATCATCCATTTGCTCGTACGCTCTTTAATAATAAAAAACATTGACGCAAATTTCTAACGACGCGTTATCGTACTCCGGTCGCACGTTATTTTAGACGATTATTATCATCGTTATCAACGCACACTAACCAATGGCAGTAGCTATCAGCTCAAAAGAGAGAAATAGAGAGTGAGATGGAAGAGCTCAAAGATGTTTGAATTCCGAAGGCTTATACGTACGTGTATGGATTACGAAAATTATCAATTGAATTAACAGCAACACTAACTAAAAAAATACGTAGGTAAATGAGCAAACTTGTCTTGCAGACGTTAAGTTTGTTAATGGCGATTTCGTAAGGTGAATCAGCGAAGTAACAATAGAAACTTCTCATTTACTTGAATACGATTAAGATGTAAAATTTATCTGGGCTCGTTACACAACGCTCGTCCGTGAGCGGCCGGCTCGATTGAGTCTGAAGCAAATATATTTTTATACAGACGACCCTGCAGCAAAATTATTGGGTTACTAAGCTATTACAGCAGATGCCTGGGTTCGATTCCCAATCGAGACAAAATTATGATTTTTCCACAAATAAAAATATTTGCTTTAGACTGTGCTCCCTAGTTCTGCTAATACATGATCGTATCCCAATGGTGATACAATTGTGGCTTTGACATTTGACTAAACAATTTTATTATAATAACTAGCGACCAGCAGCGGTGCGGGTAGCTATTTATTTATGCGAGGGACGACGGCCTAGATAAGAAAAAGATGCACACTTCCATTGCGTCAATAACTAACACCGGACTTTGTAGATTTATAAATAATTATAACATTTAATTGCCATAAAAAAATTGAGGTTATTAACCAAAATAAAATCTATCCTATCTTTTAAGTTGCACCAAATTACACACAGTATAGGAAATTTGTTTAAGATCGCTTTAGTAGTTTAGAAGTTTATCCCGGACAAACACGAGAATTTTTATCTATAAGATTTGTAAGTAATGCACCGTTGAAATAGTAGAATTGAAAGTATGATGGATTTCCAACTGTTCATGTTGTCATTTGCCACCTTCTATATTCAAAATACGACTGGATCTGCCATTTGTGCATTTTCATCTTTTTCCTTTCATCGTACTTTATACAAGTATGATCTTACACGATAAGTTGTCCACTTATCTTACACTTAAAGCTACGCTAAGAGATATGTACGTTGCTAAATGCTAAGGGTGTACTTAAAGATTTTCAATTTGCAATGATCTGCGCTTGTTGTCTGAGATGTTTGCATGCTAAATTTGCTTTTATAATGATTTGTGGTTTTAGTTGTTACTGGTATAATGATGCACCATTCATCGACGCCTGGTTTGTGCATCGTGAAACGATGCCTGCATTTGAAAATTTGTCTTAAATTGGTCACGAGGTGGCGTTGCTACGTGCTTGCTGCTAAATTGCGCATCTAAAAACATTTCTGTTCGCGCGTTGTGTGCTAACAAGGATGCTTTGCTTTGTATTTGTGTTAATTCCATAGAATGTTCTTACACAATCATTGCTGAATATGTGCCATAATATAATAAACAATTCAGTGCTTGGTGCTTTGAATTCTAAAGGTCAGGGCCGACCCTAGAGGTTTTTATCTATTAACGAGCTGAGCTCCGCGGTTGCACCCGCCGTGCAATTAATTTAACCGTCAATTACCCAGACTAAGCTGAACCCTATTTAATATGATTGGTCATACAGATTTAAAGTCAACTTAAGACCTTTAGAGTATGAATTTAGGAAAATCCTTCCTTAGTTGCCTGTTGCCTTTGACATGATACGACCAACTGTCAATGATTCGTTCAGTTCTCAAGTAGCTGAAGGTTTATAATATGCCAATTCCGATTACACTCAATAAAACACAGTGCTTATCGAGAATTTAATTAGATTTTTTTATTAATTAAATAGAAAATTTTAATATTTGATTTTCCCCTGTACTAATATAAAAAACTAACTTTAGACATACATTTTTTTTGTTGTTCTAGGTAGCGTAGACACGTTACGGAATGTATTATCCGTAACTAAGACAAGAAATAGCCACGTTTCCCGCCGGATAACGCGTCCTTGTCGATTTTCCCGCGCAAGTTGACATTTTGTTTGTCGTTCGTTTTGTTACTCTCTCATAGCGAGAGCACAATGCGTTTCGAAATCACTTACTTTACAAACAGAAGGCGGTATTTACAAGTTAATGGACGTGTACAGACAATGTATGTTTACGTTAGTCGGCCGTGTTGAGATTATAAAAGTTATTTATACAACAGAGAAATATACAATTAAAATAATATAAATTATAATTCACCAGAATTCTGATATTGACATATTGAAGAAAAGTTTGTAGTTGTAAAACAAGTTATTTTGACAAATTTATTCAAACCGTAGTAAATATAAATATATGTATAGTAAAAAAACTGAAAATTGCAGTATATATATACAATCAATTTAGTAGTCAGTTTTATCTGCCTATTGTGACTTTTACTCATAAAAAATACTTCTAATTTCGCCAAAGCATACTTCATGGTGGAAGACGCGACTTACATGTCTTTAGCGTAGGTAAATGAGCATATAAGGAACCATTTGAATAACATTATATAATTTCTCTTAGTTCGTTATTATAGAATGGCATCTATCAGTTGTAATTGTGAAGTATAAAATAATGAACAATATGCTGACTAGGTACAGTTACCGCCTTATTATGTAACCGTTATAACAGTTAGTTGTAATTTCTTCATTATCTGTATACCATATTAGAGGGCTTATGTAAAGGGTTCGTTAAAATATGAAATTTTACTACAACAATAGTGACATCAAGATGTTATATACCTCCAGATGGATAATCCGGGACCCAATAGTGAAGCCACCTTCAGCCGCCAATCAGCGATTTGGTAAAATCCCGCTCAATCATTCGTTTCCCGCCCTACGAATACGAAATCTCCGTGCTTATAAAAAAAAATGAAGGTTCGTGCTATGAAATCGTGTAAAAACTATATCTCAAACAAAGATGTTTGTAGGTTATCACATTTCACAAATATTTATGTATTTAAATGTATGATGTAAACTGAATATTTATACACAAATAGAGCATAAGGATCGTCGGAAGAAGGTAGAGCTTAAACAATTAAATAAATAATCAAAAAAAAATTGATCCTTGTATTTCAACAATAAAATTCAAAATTTAATACAAGAAAAATAAATGAAAAAAAGTTCATCTAAACTGTTCTAAATTCAAATAAGCATGACGCGTGCTAACGCTACCAAATATCGTCTAACGCGGTTAAAGATTTGATCTCTTCAAAAATACGTTCTCACGACTGTAATGCATTGCAAGGGACATACATTTTGAGATGAGATTTTTACAGCGAGAAGCTAAGGAACAAGCTATAACATTGGAAGAGCCTGCAACAACATCTGTTCATAGCGGTTCGACCGGTGAAATACCGCGACCAAACAGAAGACAGGAGTGAAGTAGAAGTATGCACGTAAGTATTACGTCAAATGAGTGAGGTACCGGAAGCCCAATTTCAGTCCACTTCCCTTTTCCATCCTTTCCTAATAAGGATAAGATGGGAAGGGGTCTACCCCCCTTGTATTTGATTCCATCCTCTTGGATTGGACAGAGAGGGGATGAATAGGAAAAGGAAATATATTTTTTCTTGTCTACCCTCTCCTCCGTCCAAAGGTAGGCAACACGTCTGCGACTCATTTGCTAGTTGGGGATGCCTAGCGGTCACTTAACATCAAGTTACCAGCTAGCTTGTTTGCCATCTTGTTATATAAAAAAGCTGCTTGCACGTATTACTGACTGGCTTTAAGAGAGAATGATTCAAGAGAGGTGCATGGTCTTTGTCTAACAGGAAGTTAGCTTCACGCCCTGTCATTATTACCGCTCTTTTCACTAATGATATATGTCAAAGTTCGCGCCAGAATATTGATGTCATTACGATCTTATAATTTGTTTGTACGTTGGAATCCGATTATCGATTATACATTAAAAAACCAATTGCGGTTATTTTCAGTCTACAATTAAACCTTTTCAATCCTTTTTTGTTCGAGAAGAGAAAAGATGAATTGGATGAATATCGATTTTGTGGATTTAATCTTTAATCTTTCAATCAGATTGTCATTAGTGACTATTTACGTCATTCAAATCAAATTCGTTTAAAGTTGTAAAGACTTATTTATGCTGGTAGATAATAAAAATGTACAAGCGAGGTTTTCTATTTAATATTTTTTTTGAACGGTGTAAGTAATGTTTAATCGAAGTTAGGATTAAAACGTTTTATAACTCGTCGCTTCGTGTAACAAAAAATATGCATCCTTTCCAATACTTTGAGCATACTTTTGGGCGTCTATTTTTTTTTTTCAACGCTTCCTTTAAAAATGTCTCCCGCGAAAATCTGATATAAATCGACTGTGCCTGAATGTGTCAGTTTGACATCAAAACTTTATGAAGCATTAGCTAGCCCGGAATATACTGTCGCTGGCTTTTTTGTCGGACTATTTAAGGTAAATATTTCCATTGTACATTCTATACGTGTAAGTCTAACGGTTTTTTCAGCGCACACCAGAATAGCTCGCATATGGCCGAATTTTTTCCTCCTTACTTATCGATATATTTTGGACAATTAACACAATATCTTTATAAATTATAGCTTATATGTTATTTTAATGTATAAGCTATATTATTGTAAAGTTTAATTAAAATCCATTCTGTAGTTTTTGCGTGAAAGACTAACTAACATCCATACATCCATATTTACAAACTTTCGCATTTAATATTATATAAGTAAAGTAGGATCTATCAGCTAAGTTGACCGAATACCTGATCAATAGCATCTGCACTATGTAAATATTTTTTGTTTTGATCAACCTTTTTCCTACACGATACATGCTTGCCGCGGTGATATCATTGGACTTAGAACTCTCGTTTTTGTTTAAGAGTAGTAACTAATTAATTGTTATGCAGCGGCTTGCTATTAACTCTTGAGCGACTTTAAGAGATGTAGTTACAAGTACCTCATACATGAAAAACTGCTAATCGTTCGGCCGGTTAAGTACTTATTTGTGCGTATGAGTGAGAGAACCAGAGCAAGTTAAGACTTTATTTAAAAAAGAATACTCACTGCAAAACGTTGTCAAACGAAACATGATGTTGGTGTTCTCCATTGTCCTTAAGCTAAATCTGGAAGAAAACAAATAAATATTCATTAGAACTTGATTAGAACACTATTATTATATTTTGTAGTTTATTTTGTTTATAGAATAAATATAATAATAAGCTTACATGCCTAAAATTAAAGTAAATGTTAGACATCCCGCTGATATTGACAATTTTATATCATTTGATCCATCACTACTTTACAGTCTATTCTATTCTGTCTGTACGAACGCAATATACTCAAACGACTGAACGGATTTTCAGACGGATCACTCCGTCTGTCATTTAAAAATTTCCTTTTGTTATTGATGATATCTGGGGTCGGCACATTATGACCATAGTGCATACTGTACATGTTTTGGCTACAGTTTTTTACGGCCGGCCGCCTGCCTGACCCTCCTTGGGAATTGTTATTGATGCCTTTTTGGGGCGAAAATAAAAACATATCAATTACTGGAAATACACAAAATGCTACATCGTCTTGGTAGAATTGTTCAATCGGGATGACCAAGAAAAATCAATGTTACAAAAGTAACAGTATGCAGGGTTGTCACATCTTCACATGCTGGATCTATCGGCCGAGCAAAGTGTTTTAGATAGTTGTGCCAGGATTGTGCCAAGTGGAAATTCGTAATGCTTACCACACTGGTTTCGGAGTGAGTATTTATTTATTTATCTTCTTACAATGTAATGTACGGATTGTTTGCAAAGGAATCCATTGGATTATATACAATGTATAAGTATATAAGTGGTAAAGCGTGACCCGAGCGATACCGCGGGCCGCGCGGCTGAACCGACCGCCTAATTGCCTTCGTGGTGGGAAAACGCAATGTTATCTGTTGTTTTTACAAACACTTACATATCTATCTTACAATCACAGTTGTTGGCAACGGGTGTTGCTAATACGAAAGAGTAGTTGCCGGTTCAAATTATAATTGACATTACGTTTTTTAGATTCTGTGGAGTTTAATGTTATAGTCATAAGAATGTCGCTCTGTAATGTCGAAAGTTCTGGGCTTTATTGAATAAATTTTGTGATATTTTTCTAAATATTTTGTATCTGATCGTTCATAATATCACAATACTAAAATAATAAGAACAGCGTAATTAGCGTAATTATTGCTTTCTTTGTCTGTCTCAGTAGGGATAAGGCTAAATAGCGAATAGATAAAGCGCGATAGTTTATTTTATTGTTTTTGTAAATAACTACTAACACTAAATAAGTTGCAGTTCGCTAAAATCATTTCGTAGAATGTATACGGAAACGTTTCTGTGAGGGTCTAAATATTCATCAATAACTTGTAACCGTAGTGTAACGCTACTTCAGGCTGGTGCGCTATGGTAAGGTCACCAGTAAAGCCACTTTTACCTATTTCTACGACCAGCTTTTTCGTACAAAAAATATATACATACAATAATCTTTAACATACTTTTTTAAAACTTTTTTAATCTCTTTTAGCTCGCTACGATTCGCATTAAATATTGTACCGAACGTGTTAAGTACACGTAGCCCGCTAAACAATTGTTTCATAGAGAATAAAATTAAAGTAATTGTCGTAATTTAATAAGATGTTTAATCCCATGAATTCATTAACATATAATTAAAACAGATTAGTTAGTAGTGCAAGAGTTCATTGCTCCATTTGGTCGGCGTTAGATAATATCATTAGGTGATGAGAGAGCAATGGAGGCAGTGATAAGACATGCGAACGTCCATTGTTTGAAGTGACAACACGGACTTTTAATGGTACATGTTGATTAAATAAGAGCACTTAAACTGTGTGACTAATGCTATTTAATAAAAGCAAGCTGTTTCTACGGTTTTCCGTTGTTCAGGATCTCTTCTATGGGCCAATTATTATTCAAATGTAATAAAAATATGCGCTAACTTCTTTCAGGGCATATCCTTCTGGGCTTAGCCATAGAATACAGTCTAGGTACGGATAGATTTACGAACCTATAGGGAGAAGAGAATAATGCCAAGTTTAAATTTAAACGAATTTTAAACGTATTTACGTGTTTTTCCCGTGACCGCGTGATACGAAAACACACTACCAGAACTTAAATAATATTGACAATGTAAGCAATCATACAACTCACTTAATGCACAATGAATAAATAAAATGAAGGGCGGGCGGAATAAAATTATCTAAACCCTAGATTTAGTAAAATCTTAGCGGTATACATAAATTAAATTTTAAAGCCATGTCTTTTACCGATTATACAAAATAAAAAAATTACATAAGAAACACTTAAAAATTTGTATAATAATGACACAAAATGCTTTACTGATTTTTTTTCTTGCTCACTCTAATATTTTTTAGGTCTCCGAATTATCACAAAACATTTGCCCTTATTAAAAAAAAAACTCACCGTGTGCGTACGGAGCGCTAGCGCGTCGACGCGAACTGTGCATTGCTGGTCGCGTTCGGGGCATTTTATGTGCATTGCCGAAACAACCACCACTTCGCGGCAAGGGATGCCACTCGAAATCGTACCCAAATAACTGGGTCACTTGAAGATTCGCTGATACGTCGACATTGGACCGTCGTGGGCCTTGATAATTCTGTTGCTATAATGAAATGACAATCGCTTGAAAGTTTTTTTTCTTATAGAAATCTATCGATAATTGGGTTTCAGGCCCGCGTAAAGTATATTTTTAGTTACGAAACGAGTACTTATAATCTGATTACTGACGTATTTCGTGAACGTATGTGCATTTCTTCATTTTAGAGTTTCATATCTAAATGCAATAAATAATGGAAAATTAAATAAAAAACATAGCGCGTCACGCCCTTAACCCAAAGGGGTAGGTAGAGATTATAGATTTCCATTTGGCGAGAGCCTGGCACACCTCTCTCGCTTCTTCTACATTCATACATCTACGCATGCATGCTCGTTGGTTATGGGTGCTCCTTATATCGCCCTTTTTAGTAAGCCACTAATCTGATCGATATAAGTTCTCCTAGGGTGTCTTCTACCAACACTGCCACTCACTTTTGCAACATAAATTTGTTTCGTTATTCTCTCTTCATTCATCCTTTCGCCATACCCCAACCACCGAACTATACCTCCGAATTCTAGTCACAACGATGACTTTTAAGCCACACTTTTAC
>JWHW01028117.1:374256-393581 GCA_000931545.1 Papilio glaucus | reverse complement strand
TAAAGTTTCACCGGGTTGAAATCAGAGCGCAGAGGGCGCTTAGCCTACACCTCGTTTGAGGGTAACTTTGCATTTCCATCCAATTACGAAGTGGGTGGTAGGACCTTCAAGAGAAGAGTGAATAGGCTGTTGATAAACTAATGCGTACCTTCTTTTGACCACAACCCCACGTAACACCAGGGAGAATTTTGGTCAAGCGCAAGGTAATTCATTATAAAAAAAATTACCAAAGGTTCCCTCGGCTCATGCCGTTACTGAATTTATATATTATATTACCGAATTGGGTAAAATGCGAGACAACATTACGTCTATTCAATATCTAATCCCCTCCCTATTCGCATTCTTTTGTACTCATATTTTCCATAATATCCATCTCTCTCCTCGATCCAATACAAAGGTTGGCAAAACAGGATGTCCATGGGCAGTGAACAGTTAACATCGGGCGAACTAATTTGCTCTTACATAAAAAATAATACTTTAAAACTGTTGAAAACTGTACTGAAATATTTATGTGAAAGAAACAAGGAACTCACTGTAATTCCGTCTATTCCAAATAAAACATAGTAAAGTTGTGTTGTCTCTCGACTTGCATAAACCTCATTATTCCAGTCATGATTTGCGAGCACGTCGGCCATCTTGAGTAATATGTCAGTTCGAACGTCATAATATTTATTGCAAGCTCTCGCAGAAGTCGGGAGGAATCACGTTACGACTCAACTTTGCCCCCGTTACACAAAACTACTGCAAACGTGTCTCTACTGACTGCACAACTAGAATTATGCTAGCTAATTACAATAAGTAAACCCTATCATTATTAATAGTGTCATAATGTAAAACTTTACTAGTGTACTAGAGTATTACAATTCCTAATATGAATATAAATAATACACATAGATAACAATTTCTATGTACTTTTTAATAAGAGAAACAACGAAAAAAAATACATTTGTAATATTTTTTAATAAAAACTCGCGGCATAACAACTAAGTTATCTTACCATAGGTCTATCATCGACTTCTCACATTAAAAAATACATAAATAACAAAAACAATCCGCCGCCCTGCGTACGCCAGCCGCCGAGCCACCTAATTCCCCAAAACCTGTCTGATCTGAAGGCCAGAATGGGGGCCAGAAAAACAAATGGCCTTCTCAGCCCTCAGCGGCGGATTTTGTCTTAGATAAAACTATTAACTAATTATTATATGAGTGACGAAGTAAGGAACTTATATAGAGTGATACGCATCTGAGTAGAACTTTATTTTTATTCTACAACAAAAAATAAATTGCAGTTATGAATCCCTACAAACAATCCCAGAAGAAAACTTTTACACTTCTGAAACAGACAATACAGCAGATCTTCAATTATTCAGTTTCTGTCTACTCTATGTGTGAGATCGGGGTAAGTCCCTGTCTAGATGACTGTAAGATCATGCAAATATAACAATAAATTAAATATCGTTGTAAACCAAGGCCACACGTGACGACGAGCACGCCTGCTCATGCGACTGCCGCCTCTTCTTTGAGGAGTTGGACGTGATCTTGCACGAACACGCTGCCAAAACTTAAAGTTCATTAGGTTAGGTCAATGTATATTGAACTTATTGCAACACTATTAATTTATAGATGTACATTATTTATTTCAACTAATTATTTTTACTTAAGCTCCACTATTAAAATGTGTCGGCGAGTTGGATTCACGACTTTTCTCTTAAAATAGTGACAGAGGAAGTTTATAGATACGGAATTGTATGAGAGACATCATGTTATCGACAAAAACACAAACGTTATCAATGTGGATAGGATAAAGAAGGATACGAGTTTGCCATGTTTTGTTTTTCTCGTTGTAGGTATTAATTTGGTAGCGCGGTTACACCTTATATCAAGTTAGTTTTAGACATTAGCTGTTCATTTACAGTGTTGCCAGGGTGTATCAATATTTATTGAGCCGTAAAGTGAGGTCATACTATTAGTCCATTAAATATTTACTCTGTTTTAACATATCTCATAGAGCAAAATGATCAAAATGCCATGAATATACAAAAGATTGTAGGAGTTGTAGTTAAATTCCACATTAAAATCAAAAGTGAAATTGAATCGATTACACATAAAATATCGCTTTGTTTTAAGTCTTGTGTCCTCAACGGCTTTGTATGATCTCCTGAGAAGTGCTTTAATTAGATGCTGCAACTCGGCGGATTTGTGGCCGTGTGTTCTTATGTCATCGCGCTGTTACAATGTAACTGAAAATGGAACTGACGCAACTTATCGTAAAAACTATTTATTTGTATTACCTATAATTATAAATCATAACTCATATTATAAATGCGAATATGAGTGTGTTTGTTTGTTACGCTTTCACGTGTACACTACTCAACCGATAATCATGAAATTTACACACATATTTTCAAGATTATGGGAAATTACATTATTTATTACCTATTATTCCTAAAAAAAACCTTCCCGAGGGATAGACAAAAAATATATTACCTGCTATCGGTTGCCACAGCGTCAGTAGGACATGACGATAACAATTTCCTGACATTTTGTTATTGTCACGCCATTACCATGGCGACCGATAACAAATGTTTGTCATGTCATCAAATGACAAACAGTTATTGAACTTGATTTCGCGTATATTAAGTTATTATACGCAAAATCAAGTTAAAATGTTTATATGTTCCAATTCTATATTCTGAAAAATACAAAACGTTCCTTTCCTATTTAAAATATCTTTAAAAGTATATTTTCGTTTTATTTATTCACTATCATCACATAATGAAATTTAGGTGCGATCTCGTGACCCGGCCTTGCTTCGAGATCACAGCGATAGCGAAGTCACTCATTATTTTTAACAATAGACCACTAATAGTCACGCCGGACCGGCTTGACCCATCACGCTGTTACAGTGCGTGTTGTGTAAAGTGCTAAAGGTGTTGGAGACATATCTGTAGACAACATCTTTTAAAACACATGATTAAAAAAAAAACGAAGAAAATTTACAATCAATTCAAATAAGATCATTAACGGCTGCTTTCAATAACCTATCTAAAACTACGGATAGATCGCTATCCACCCAGTAATAGCTTATCTCACTTCAGTTTGCGTTTCACAATCAAGGATAAGTGTCATCTACCTATAACCAACGATAGATTACTTTTCCCTCTTACCTATCTAACCTTCTTCAAACGTTTCGTTCTACTATAACCACGAAACAATGTCACACTCAAAACTTCGTCATATTTTTGTGTATTATTATGTAAAATACAATGATAAATTATTTTTTAGTACAAACTGAATATCAATACAAAAATATGTTTTTATTTCGTATGATTTACCACAATTATTATTTTACTATGATATATTTTTAACAAAGCCAAGAATTAAACGGAACGTTTTGACTGTTGAATTTGAAGTTTGTTATCAATTTGTTATTACTTACATTTATGTCAATAATGCGTTATTGACATAAATGCCTCCTTATTGCCAGCTAGTTACAATGTTACAATGCCGGAAAACAGTATCAGCGTTATAAAATGATGTTTCCATGATGTTGCTGACACTAAGAAGTACATTGCTGGTAAGTTATTTTACATGGTATGCAAATTTAGATACACCTTGGATTTATTTTTCCTATTTTTATTGTACCTATTTTTCAGTCAACAAAGGCAACCCATTTGTAAAGATGATCCAATGTTTAATGCTGTTACAATATTCCATAATTAATACAAATTATATTGATTATGCAATATTGTTGTGTTGATTTTATTTTCAAAACGCAACACTAGAACCGAGAGATGTGTGCCAGAACTATGCCAAAATCCATAATCTCTAGCTAACCCTTTAAGGTTAAGGGCGTATGTGCTAATTTGAATTTATTTCATAAGAATACAAAATAAAATGCTAAACTTTCCTACTTATAAGTTTTAGTATGTATGCATTGTAAGTTAATAGTGTTTAGAACAGTACAAAAACATCGGCCACATAGAACAATAGATTAATATCAGTTTTTTGTCCATCTGTCTATTCGCACGTGCAAGACGTGTTTTTAATCAAGAATAGACACTTTACTTTTAGATAAAACAAAGTGAAATAAAATTAAAATAAGACTTGATGACTGCTTGCTTTCTCTTACTGAAACTTGTCAATGCATATAATAAAATTGTAACTGATCGCTGTCTGTACATGGAAGATAATTGAGAAAAACTATTATTGGTGGCCTTCATAAACGCAATAAAACCCAAAACAATGATTATTAGAATTTTTATCTGTTTGTGCGTTTGTTACAACTAATCTCAGAAACAGCCTTACCGATTTGGATGCGGTTATCACTAATTTATTGTGGTAAGCTTCACTTAACATTTAGTGTTTGTTTTATCTCAATCGGCTTAGAAATAAAAAAGTTATATCAATTTAACTTGGCTACGGCCATACTGTGTCGACCCCACATACGCCGGAAAATGGCAGGGAGACGATGATGTTGAAAATCATTTCGTTTAAGTAAAATTGCAGGGCGGGTAAAACTGCGGGGCACAGCTAGTATAAAATATAGCAATAAATAAATAAACCTATATATAATTAGGTATAATTTATTTAACCTTAACTTCTAGTTGCATTCACATGCGAATAAGAACAGTTAATACGGTTAGAGAAAAGCAATATCTAAGCACGGTGATTATTGAATAAGCCATTTGAAGAGGATGCATTCAGTTCTGGACTGTCGAAGCTGATAAATGAGTGTGCGGAAGAATGATGAATGAATGATAGTATTGAATGGAGTTTACTCGCTTGAGGCCTTTGAAATAAAACGTTAATCTTTGCAAACGTGTTTTGGAACTTGGACAAGACACTGAACCACAATATCCGTGAATCAGAAGTTAGATGATTTGGCATCCTCATTGGGTAGCTCTTAACGCGGTGCGTCGCTTATTTCGCCATATCGGAAACAAATTGATTGTTACATAAGTAACGCACAAATGATGGTTTAATACGTCATTTCCTCGATGAACGAACGTTTCTTGCTGCGTCTCGTGTCATAGGTGAAATTTAATTCGTGGGACGTGACCGCGCTACGGCGCTTGCGAAATTCATCGAAACTTCAGTAATTGAGATCGAATAGGGTTCGAATTTTAACTAATAACTACGCACATGAACAAGTACCTTTTACGTTTTGAGATTCAAGACTAAATTAGGAACATTTGTAGGTTGTACGTATACAGAAACGAACGACTTAATTTAATTAAATATTTGACCTAAATTACTATTTTATCTGTTCTTTTTTAATAGTTTTCGTTGTTTTGTAACATTTTAAATTATAATTACGCACAATCTATGTAAATTAGTTAACATAACAAATAACATTAAAACAAAAATGTTGTGTACCGACAACATAAGCACCATTAATAGTATATAATTGAATGTCTTTTTAGTTGTGCTTAAACTGTGAGTGTTTGTGTTATGAATATAATGCCTTAATATACGTATAAAATAACGTATACAACGTTCGTAACTGTTACTTGGGTTCTAAGATATAGTTTTTTAAGTGATTCGGTGGCTTGCCATCTAATCACTTAAAAAACTATATCTTAACTATATCTTGGTCACATCAAATCGGATTGTCTCACCCTCATTACATTTAGAATAACTGTGTTGCTATTTTTTATGGAACGACGTGCAAGCGATCAAGTGGGTCACCTGATATTAAGAGACCGCTACCTATGCATATCCGGAAAAGACAAGTGAGTCGCAGATGCGTTGCCTACCTTTAATGGACAAAGGTAGGGGAGATAGACATGAAAAAGAAGATTTCCTTTTCCCCATTTATCTACATCCCGCCCAATCCTCTTTCCATTTCCATCCTATCCTTCCTCATTCATTCATTTCATAAGAAAATGATGTGAAGGGGAAAAGGACTGAAATTGGGCCTGCAGCACCTCACTTATCGAGCGAAACGCAGAAGCATAATTCTACTTCACGCCTGTCTTCTGAGGAATCGTGGTATTTCACCGGACGACCGGCCCATTTGTGCAATATAGATGTTGTTGTTGCGGGTAAATAACACTGTTAAAATTTATTATTAAATTACTGATCCTTTCTGTTCCAATAATTTCCCTTGTCTTCTACGGCGCTATGCGCTTAGTAGCCTAAGAAAATACCATTATTAAAAAGTAATTGGGTGAAATGCATAACATAAAGATTTAGTCGAACATGTTTACAGCCACGCCTCTCCAGATTATAATAATTTTGAATTCACGTCATGCAGAGACAAACGCTCGCTGATAAACTCTTGCGTTACAGTGACTTGGTAATGCTCGGTAATGATGGACATTAGTAAAGGAATCGCCTCTGATATCAATCCGCTTTGAGTGTTGTAAAAAAACTATAAGCACATGTCACCGATAAGTTATAAACGTCGACAGTTTATAGTCTCACCAGGCATGCTGACTGACAAAGTGCACAATCGGGCGGTGAAAAATACATCACTCAAAGCGGACTGACAATCTGATATTATATACAAAAGTTAAAAAAGACTTTTATGAAACAATGGAAAACGCGGCGTTAGTTATTTTCAGTGTTTGCGATCACACTACTATTATTTAATGTACATTTTACTGTCTACCTCAATACCGTTAAAAGTCATGACTGTGTATATTTTATATGTATATTAATTTTAACATTTGAGGCATATACTTGATTATTCTAAAACGTCTGACCTTTCCGCACGACATCCGTCAAGATTATTGAAGAGTGAAAGATGCCACAATAGAATACATATTGTGTACAGTACAATGGAATACAAATATGGCCGTTATCTTTGCAGAGAGTGTTTAGGTTACGCGTATCACTTAGCTTTTGTTTAGGATATGTATGCAAAAAGCTTCGACATTTAGAGCCTGACCAGACTTAGGGTTTGTTGACACAAAAATGTATCTAAAATTTAATATATTTTTAATTTTCATAAATTAAATTCAAGCAATACTTATAGTGGATTATATGTATGTAGAACTACTCGTCAAAGGTAATGCAAAGTAATCGTTCTGACAAATATTGTGCTAGCTCACAGTGTGTACTAGGCTTTATATAATAATAGATGCTATTGATTGTGAAGACTGACGTTTTAAAAACGCTTCATCACAATTAGCGTCCGACGTTGCTTACGAGATAACAAAGCATAATTGTGATTTCAATCTAGATTGCAAAGTCCAGACTGACAGCTCAGATGGACCGTTATAGTTCTTTTGTTTTATAGCAGGAAAGCCGTTTTATTACTGAATGAGATAGAATATTAAAATATTGAACAAATTATATTGACATAAATCTGTCGTTATGACGACTTTTGACGTCAGGTTCAAGTTTTTGAGTTTAGTGATTTCAGACCCATGAGGCCCATGAGGTTGTTTTATAGTATGTAAACTTGTTTTATATGCCTAATGGTTAAGGATACGGAAAGATGCGAAACATCTACAATATGGTCGTGGGTTCGAATTCGCCATTCAACTTTTGTCCTGAACTATTTCCTACCAAGTTCAAGCTTGGTTGGGAATGGTTAAAAGAAAAATAATATTGAAATCGAGGTTTGGCGTCAGACAGGGCCGCTTGTGCCAAATGTAAAAAAAACTATAGCCAAAACCTATTACAGTACGATTTACAGTAGTATTGTGCCGACCACATATAAATGTGGGAGAAGGGCAGAAAGAAGAAGATAATTTGCGTTAATTATACTATAAATTTCAAACAGACAGTAAAAGTAAAAAGAAATGAAGCTAGATATAAAGATAAAAAAGCTAGTATAAAGATTGTAGAAACAAAGCATGCATGCACTATTAGACCGGCTATACCGTTGAAAGTTCCTATACCTATTACCTACTAACATCATATATGTTAAATCCACAGATCAGCTAATGCTGCAATGCAATTTCAAAGCGTCATCGAGTCGAGAATTAAACGGTTTACTTTTATTACATTTATAATAAAATGATGTACAATCATGTGCCCAATTATGCAAAATCCTCAGTTATTTTACGCAATGGATTTTTTCTCCCCATAAACCGAAAACAAACGCAACTTTGGTAACTCTCTGACGTGACTTGAATTTTTTTACCACCCTGACCCTAGCGAATACTTAGATGCTTTGCGATTAATTTTATCAAAATCCACATTACGACTATGGTCATTTTTATGACCATATTAATGTTCGTCTTACATCACAAGTATGGTTAACGTAACCTGTAGGAAGACATATCAGCGGTCAGCACACTTTTTTATTACATTATATTTAAAAATAGAACACAATTTTGTGAACAAGTGAAACTTCTTTAGCCGCGTTAAGTGATTCTTGGGAGAGAAAATTTAAAAAGGTACTTATCTTTAAGTGAGGAGAGATTATGTGCCAGTGGTGGAGTGGTAGTCGTATATGAATTTATTTTATCTCTATATATATAATTTACTCTTTACAGACTACGAATATGCCTTAGTAACAAATCTGTTTTCGCGACCACCCCCTTATTACATTTAAACAGAAAAAATATTTTCTTTTGAGTCTCGGCGAAGACCGATGCGTAGTGATAGTGATTCGTTAAAATATAACTACTAGATACACTTTACAACTAATTCAACAAATCATACCACACACCCATGTCCTACTCTTTGAAACGCGAAAAACATCTATGCAGATATTCTGTGAATTCGTTGCACTTTCCTGTTCAAGTTGTCCTTTCATGCGATTGCTGGCCCTGTCGCTCTTCTAGTCGTAGTTAATTTAACATTATAATCTTCGATGACTGGAGAATTTGTGCTCGTGTTAGTTAGTTTTTTCATAGAAGGTGGCAAAGCAAGCGGTTTACCCTGTGTTAGGTGATCGGCACCCATAGGCATCTGCAACAAGTTAATGAGTTGCAGATGCGTTGCCTACCTTTTTAATAATAATAAACATAAAGGATATTTACTTCTCCATTCCCTCCCCCATCAAATCCTCTTCCCTTTCCATCTTTTCCTTCATGGAGTAGAAAAGAATGGGACAATGTTTAGGGCTCCGGCACCTGAACTCGTCAGACGAAACGCCGATACACTTCTCTTTAAATATGTCTAAGTTTATATGTTAACAATATTTTATATAGTATAGAATATGCCTACATTCCGTTAATACTAGTCCATCATTATAATGGGAAACATTTTAAGCAATATATTTAGCATTGAAAACACGCAGTAAACGATAAACGCGGTCTGAAGAATGAACGTGTGCCTGCCATCAATATAACGAATAATGGCAGTTGCACCACAAGACGGTTAAACTTGGAACATTAATGCAGCCTAAAGTAACGATTTTGTGTACAGCCTAATGGCATAATTAAAGCTCCATTGAAGTGAATCCAAGAAATATTTTAGGCTTGATTTAGAACCTAATATTTTATTTATATATAGTTATTTGTGTTTTTTAATCGAACAATTGCTCATTATTTATTTAGATAAAAATATCTGACGCTTAGGATTGGTTTGACTATGTTTATAATTAACTTAGCCAGCATGTACCAAAAGATTGATTCTCTTATCTCTTCAAGTTTAAAAATATTAAAAATAATATGCGTAGGCAGAGATCATGAATTTACATTTGACGCGATCCTGGCATACCTCTACATCCATACATCTACGCATACATACTCGTCGGTTACGGGTACACTTTATGTCGCCTTGTAAATTTACATGTCGATAAAAATAAAACAAAGTTCTTTGTTGTATATATAAAATTTAATAATCGAGTTAAAGTTCAACTCACCATATCACTAGCAACAAGAAAATGTACAATACACAGTATCATTCAAACCCAGTGATCTTACCGGGTACCGACTTACGCCCTATAACGACTATTCCATCGCATAACCATGAATAAAAATACAAACATTTTAAAATACATTATAATAATAACGTTATTGTGTCAGTTTACATAGCAAAAAATAAAATAATCATAATGAATAATAGACAAATTCATTTTTATTCTGTGGAAGCCAAAATTATAATGACATTCGGCATTGTCAATCATACTTCAAACTATTGTTTTATTCTATTCTAAAATATACGTTAAAATGCATATTAAATATTGACATTAACACATTTATGAAATTTAAACTAAAATGTTAGCCTACATGTGGTAAAGCATTTATCAAAATAACAATAATAATTTTAGAATAACTAAAAAGTCATTCTCGAGTCATTTAAAAGAATGACATCTATCATCAAACATGGTTGTTACCAATGTCCTATAAACTCGTGCGAGATTCAATCGAGTCTACTACTACAGTAAGTCGAAATTAGCACCACTAACTTACATTACGCCGTGGATATATCGAATCTAAAAACGACAGGTGGGATTTAGATGTTGAGTTGCTTTTATAATTCATACATAGGTCTAATCCGTCAAGCTCCATAAACATTATCTTATTGATTACATCGATTTATCGTGGATGCCCGAATGGAATATTTATATTATTGTGCGGTGCAGTGACTAGACTGTAATGTCGAGACCTTTTAACTAACGTAGAAATTATAAATTTATGTAATCGATAGTGTTCCTACAGCACAAAAAACTTGAATTTTCAACTATTATTCAAATGTTGCCATTAATATTTAGACTGGTCTGAATCGATTTCAGTGCCAATACATTATTATTTCATTTTTAATTACTGGGATTATTTCGTTTTCATCTTTTAAATCGAAGCTAAGAGTCTTCTATTACTACAAAATATGACATTACGGTAGTATGAATTTAAATTATACGATTTATTCCATTTCTAAAATCAAAGTCAAAATTTTAATTAAGCGAGCCCCAATATTAGTTATACTAATTAGTGATGTATGACCGTTATTTAACGGCTCATAATAGGTTGAGGATAATAATACTTTACTACGGACCTTATTGGGCGACTATTTTAGTCATTTACAAATCCCTGTGTACCGGTACACATTTATTATTTGAAAAAGAAATTAAATTCACAAAGCGCAAATGATGACATTTTGATTAGAAACCGATCATATATATGAACTGATACAGCTTATTTAGAGATAATTTTTAAAACAAAGAGTTCTTACAGGTTATATTACCAAAGTTTTATAGATTTATTATTCAAACAGTTTCTATTGTATTTCGTCCATTATAAAGTTATAATAAGCATTTTTAAATATTATAATAATATGTTCCTTTTCCAAATTGATGTGGATCATAAATTGCTTGTCAGAAGAAATAAAAAAGTGGGATTTTAAACTAGTACTACTTACTATTGACACTTTTACCATACATACATATATTTCAATCTAATAGGTAATTCAAGAAATTACATTTACAAATAAAAACCACCGCTCGTTGTACATTTTTAAGAAAAACTCTTTGTATACATTAACACAGTAAAGAAGTCCGACATGTACAATTTCATCAAGTAAAGATGTGTGGCCCTTAGTCATATTGAAATTTCAAAAATGGATAACAAGCGTGAATTTTTGTGTGCAACATGTCAATAACGTTATAATGTCAAGAAACCAATGAAGGTTTAGGTGTCATTAGAAATGGTCAACTTTGACGGCGACTGTGTTCAAAGTGGTCGTGGCGGGGAGGTGGATTTGGTCCCAGTCGGTGCTGAGATGGGCCTCGGTGTCAGTGGCCTTAATAGTGAGGCCGAGGGAAGGCACCGCGTTGGCGCAGTGCGGCAGCCGTAGCGTCACGGGCCTTAGGAACACCAGTCCTTGAGGCCCGCACATCACTAGTGGGGATAGCATAGCTTCACCTGTTCATAGCATTTGAAATTCATTTAACTTGCAATTATAAATTGCCGTATCACACAAAATACATAAAAAATAATCATTTGTACAAAACTATTTTAAAATACATTTAAAAAATTAAGTAAATAAATAGGCCAAAAGAAAAAAAGTTGTCAAATATAATAATTTCGTATTTATTTACAATTTTAATAGATATGTAGGGAGATAAAAAAATAAACACACAAACACAAATCGCAACACATTAATGCAGTTTGTTAGAGCGAGCAAGCCAGATGAAAAAGCAAATAAAATATTAGCCAAACACAATGTAATATAAATAAAAAATACTATCAAAAACCCAGAAATTCATTACAACAATTTAACTGTTTTTCTCTTGAAATGTCTTTGGAAAATTCATCACTTAAGCAAAGGATATGAAACGAGAAACTTTTGAGTCAATGCAATAGACGACACTGACGTCAAAGAACAGAAACATTTGCATAAATATTTACAGTAATAGTGCACAAACACATTAAACATATCGACAAACGTACGGCTTAACTGTTGGGTAGAGGTAGCACAGTCGTCTTCGTTCCTCGATCTCTAAGTACGAGTGTATTGCGTTGCAGAAACTGCGCAGACATAAACATACAAATATATTTTTTAAATCCCCGGTAAAAGAAATTAGTGAGATGGTGACACATGTTACTGATAGTGATTTTGTTTTGTTTCATGAATATGATTATTATAATTATTATAAAATGTCTTAGTTATTAATAAATAAATTGTAAAACCATAGCAACCACATGCAATAATTCATGCAACTCTAAAAACAAAAGTCTGTTTAAAGTCCAAACTAAAGCGATATTGTTGAAAGGAAATCATTCGGCAACAACAACACAGTCCCGATTCTTGCACAATTGCATTTCCCAATATCTGATTTTCCAATCCATTCAGTGAATTAATAGCCAATTAGTAAGTGCTGCCTACCATTCTACATCGCGTGCTTTGTTACAAAAGCATTTACCGTTATCCATATCGATGGGAGGTCCCCCCACGCGCTGGCTCAGTCGCGGGTCTGACACCGTAAAGTAGATTTTTTGCTTGATACCCGGAGCTATTGCTTTTGGTGGTATAATGAGAGATACACCCCATTGTCTGTCTTCTAATACACCGCCTTCACTATCGAAAATACCCCAAGTCGTATGAGGTCCGTCCGGCTCAACTTCTGCTGATTTCTTTTCCGACTCGTTTCCTTCTGAAACTGATGGTTGAACTACTGTGTTCTCATTATTTATTACTGTCGTTTCATTCCGACTTGTGGACATATTTTCGGAAGTGTCCTGACTATTTTCTGCACTTTTCTCGACGATTCTTTCGCAAAATGTAACAGTTCTATTTGATTTCGCCTTTTCTTGCATATCTTGCGATGTGTATGGCGTACTTTGTGGTTTATTTTCAAAATTCATACTACATTCAGATGCATATTGCGTCTCCATAGACGTGGTAGATTCGTATGGAATTGGCGAAGACGTAGCTTTTAAAGCACTCGAAATATGTTCGTCTTTGCCGTGCAATCTGGGAGTATATATTGGTTCCCCTTTCAAAATGTTTTCTGCTTTTGATTTTTCAGCATCCGTTTTTGATTCGGTTAGTCTTAATTTTGAAAAGTCGATCTCTTGAAATGTCTCAGTATCTTTAGAACTTTGAACCTCCGCTTTTGATTGGTACAATGGTTCTCGACGCGACAAATGGTTTGCATCGCTTAGCTCATAAGGACTGCTCCTAGCACTGCTCCCTTGGGAAATAGCTGGAGATGGCACGACGTCTTTGGCCTCGTTGTGTGACTCGTAAATAACCGTATCTTTTAATTCTCTTTTCGAAACATACAACGGTTCTCTTACTTTCATAGCATCACTTTCGTTTGCTTCTTTCCTGGTTTGGTATATCATATCTTTCTTTGCTTGATTCCTTTGTTTTATTATCTCAAGTTTTTCTTCCAATTTTGATCCATAGTTGCATTCTTTGCTAGCAAGAAACGCCGCTTTTTGAGTTAATATTTCTTGCTTTGACACATACGTGCATTCCGCCGAAGCAGGCCGTATTGTATCACACATTTCTTGTCGACTTCCGTAATTGCTCTCAGAGCAGCTAGACTTAACTTCGGGTCGCGATGCGTAAGGTGACTCGGTCTGTACAATTCTCGCCATCATCTCTGTTCTAGTAACGTATGGAGGTTCGCTCATACATTTACTCATAGGCGATATACGTCCGGGAAAGTTAACGGGCGTCTGTAACCTCCTGTCTGGTCTAACGCTGTAAGAATTTTCAGACCAAGAAGTGCTCGGTGGAGGTTCGTAAGTCCTTTTGTTATATAATGACTCCTTAGTAGCAAAAGAACCTTCTATTCTTTGCTTTAGCATTTCTTCTTTCGTATTATAAGGAGATTCTGAAAACCTTTGTCTTAACATTTCTTCTTTTGTAGTATAAGGGTTTTCAGATGGTAATCTAGATCGTAACATCTGCTCTTTACTAGAATATGGTGACTCGCTGTAAAGCGAGTCAGATTGTTTCGTGACGTCGTGTTTAGTACCATAAGGACATTCCATTTCGCTCCTCGTTGCGTATGGGTTGTCGCGGATGCATTCAGTTCTAGACGCATACGGTGGGTCAATAAGAGGCATCGCTGCAGTATCGCGATTGCCGTATGGGTTTTCAAAACTTTGATTGGATACCTCCGATCTACTCGCATATGGGTTTTCACTGGAGGTATCGTAAAGAGAAGTATATGTTCTCCTCGGCTTAGGTATAGGATCGTATACTACATGTTCTTTGCTTTGGTAAAGTGGTTCAGGAGGTAGTGATTGCGTAGGGTAAAACGGTTCGTGTTTTGTTTGTTCCTGTCTTTGGTAAATGGGATCTATTTTGGTAATCATATTAAAATTGGACGTCTGTCCGTATATTCCTCTTCTATTATATTCTATAAGGGAATTTTGTCTGCGTAACAATGGGGTAACTTTCGGTTCTGTTTCTATTTCACACATGGAATTCTGTCTTCTCAGACTTTTCCATACCGGTTTGGCCTCGTAATCTCTTACTGTACAAATAGAGCCGTTTCTGTCATCACAAAACGAGCTTTGACGTTTAAGAATAGGTTTGAGAATGGGTTTCTCGCATGAGGTAGAATTGCTTCTGTGCAGCATTTGATATCTTATTTGAGTGTTTCTCATATGGATGCTCATGTCACTCAGATCTGACTTCTCTCGTCTGAGTATCGGCATCTGAGGCAAGTTGCTGTGCTGCAGGTCGCTCTCGCACAGCGACTTCTGACGCGACACTTTGCGAGAGTTTTTCGTTTTCGAACGGAACAAATCGAGGACCGCGTTTTTAATGAAGGAGGGTTTTTTCGATAATTTCTTTTTAGTCTTAGGCGAGAACGTTTCATCGGGCTCCGCGCTGGAGTTCATCGCATCGGACGAGCTGTGGAAACCCACAACCAAATACCCACTTAGTTACTCAATGATGGATATTACGGACACATCAGATAGTTCAATATACGATACATTATTGATCGATGAAATATTAGAATATCATAATGCAACCATATTGAAGGCTCTGAGATGCCGCGACTTAATTGTCAATTCTTGAAAGGTGAATTTTATGATATTTAAAAAGCATATTGAAATAAATGTCGCACGCAGAAAAAGCAGAAACATATGGATATTTAACTTACAATTAAATACTGCGATAATTATATCTAATGAAGAAAATATTGAAGATGTAATCAACAATAGGAAGAAAGAAATGAATAGCGAGAACAAGTTAGGAAGACAAGTTAAATCAATATGCTTTCAATATTATCAACAAGTTGCACTAAAATGCAGACACATACTGCTATATTTGCTGATCAAACATACTATGACGGTTTACAAATGTTATTCCAATATAACAACTGGACAAACTAACGCCCGATATAGAGATATATTATGTTACAAAAAATATATAGGTATGTATAACAATTACCACATACAATACCATAGCTAATACTGTGGCCCGACAAGACATTGTTAGTCGTTTGTGAAGCGATCGGTGTTTGCATGTTAGAGCAAATTGTACAGGGCTGCCTAGAGGCCGCCGGAGAGAACTGGGCTGCTTGAAGAATTAATTCAACATGCATTATGCAGACGATGATTTTAAATATGGGAAAAATTAAATCAGCTGCGTAAGGAAAAATAACGTCTAGTTGTGTGTGCTTAGGGTCTATTTTACCTTAAGTTGTGCATGTGCTGCGGCTTTCTATATAACTCGAAAGCTGAACCACGCTGTTCTCTGCTACCCGCCAAATCTATAGAAATAGTTTTCCTTTAGAACGTCGTAGGATTCTCTTAAGGAATATGGAAAGAGATTTTCTACAATGCACGATTAGGGAGGTTACTTAATCACTGCGGATTGCGATGTACGCCCGTAACCCAGAGGTGTAAGTAGATATCTAGGATTGCTATTTGGCAGAGTATTTGCACACCTTTTCAACAAAAAAAATATATAACTAACTACAAACTACCTTGTTTTATCAGTAGGAGATGGGTAGTTTGTTTTTAAGATGCTTGTTAGGCCGCGAACACACTGGTGCATTTAATTATTGTACACTTTTATACATTTATACATTTTTATTTAATTTTATTTTAAATATTTGGTATCATTAATGTTTATTTTATTTCTAATTTATTTTCATAACTGCGTCTTTTCAGTCATCATTCATCCTTTGCATGCATGCATAAACCACGCATAACTTCCTCAATTTTAGTGACAGCGTCCTCCTTCGAGAAGCGCTTTTCTTTTACAGATATTTCTAATCCTGTCATATCGGAGTATTTGTACAGTGCATCTCATAAGTATATATTGTCATTATGTATGTACGCCTACGTTTGTTTTATGCTTGTGTGGAAGTTACCTATGAGTTGCGGGTTGTGCGGCAGGTTGATGGCGCGGTGCGACGGTGGTCCAGCGTACGGAGGTGACTGCGCCGGCATCTGCCCACCGTACATCCCTTGCTGTGGATATTACTTTACGTTTAAATATTATACAACATTATAATATCTTATTTGTTATTTTTTTTAATATTTCGTCTTCGTTTCAGCCGATATTCGTTCAGTGCTGGAAGTTGGCCTCCTTCATTGATCGCCACAAAGACCGGCCCTCTGCCGTCAAGATTCTACATATGCGATGCTATAGAAACGATGGTGGAATCAAATTCGATTTCTTAAATTATAATGTGTTCTATTCTATTAGTCTAACAACTATAATAACTCGAAACTTGGAAGATTGATTTCATCTGTCTCATTCAGCTGTAAAGCGATTCCGAGTGAGTCATTCTTTTAGGACAAGAGCGGTAGTATTATTTCAAGAAATAATGTGAATTCCAGTTAATTTTATTAAAAATAATATTGAACCTGATAATTTGGATGTGCGTGCGGTCGATGAGAGGGCTGCGAGTGCTGCTGTTGATGTTGCGGCAGTTGCGGTAGCTGCGGGTGCTGCTGCAGCTGCTGCTGCAGCTGCTGATGTTGCTGCAGTTGTTGATGCTGCTGCATCTGCTGCAGCTGCTGGTGCTGCGGATGCTGCTGGTGCTGTTGATGCGGCTGAGACATGGAATGCGAGTGCGAGTAGTGTGGAGGCGCGGCGGCGCGTAGCTGCTGTGAGTTCGGCCCGACCGGTTGAGGTGGTTCCATACTCTGCATCAGAGAAAGACATTTATAATCCCTAAATGTTAATTTTCTTGTAGACTGAAAAGATTAACTTTATGAATATACGGAAAGGCCAAAATGTAATTGGTACACCCACCCGCATTAGACAAGCCTTTGCCAAATGTCTTTAGATTTTTAATTAATTAATTTAATACGACAAACGCTAGTTACCAAGAACAGATTCTTAATATTGTGGTAAAAGCTGATGTCACAAAACAAACCTTAGACTTGTTCTAAACAAAAGTTAAAGCGAAATCAGTAGAACAAATAAAGCTGATATGAAATGTTTGGTCTTTATCTATAGGAGGTGTAATGAGTCCACAGTGAAACAGTACATTAGTATAGTACTTACCCCATTACGGTTGTGGTGCATGGCGTCCGGTGGGCGGTAGTGCTTGGGCTTGGGCGGCGGCACGGGCTTGTAGGCGGGCCCCGTGCTGCGTTGATAGTCAGCTTGCGACGCAGAGTTTGTTCGTGCGCTACTGCAAACCAATTATTTCAATAAAATCACGCGTCGTCGGCCACGTGCACTCGGCCGCTATTCCAGGCCATTCGGCCAGTGTCCGTCCACTTATATTTTGCAATTCTCATAGCAAAGTCGGTTACTTTGGTTCTGCTGTAGATCATATCAATACCTCGCAGAAGGATTCCGAGTATTGCCCTCTCCATTGTTCTTTGGGCGACCTTGACCCTTATTCTCGTCCTCATAGTGAGGGGCCACGTATAAGTGTTATAAATCATTACTGTCAGCATCCACCAGTCAAAGACTTTGGTCTCAAGACAGTAATAGTATTCTGGTTATTATGTAACAAATCATTGTTATTTGTAATTGGATTTTGTACTTGCCTGTACTTGGCGTGGTCGTTGGTGGGTACGTTGGGCAGCGAGGGTCCGCGGGCGTGCTGCGGCGCGTGCTGACCGTGCTGCGTAGCGAGCTGGCTGTGCTGTGTCGCATGTTGCGCAGCCAGCTGACTGTGTTGTGGTGCGTGCTGCGCGTGTTGTGCATGGGGACTGCTGCCGTTAGCGGGCCGGCTGCTGCGGTAGCCATCATTGCATCTGTTTGTTAAAATACATCTACAAGTCTTCTTTGCGTTTGGGTCTGAATGTCAATGAAAACCGATAATCTATGTCTACCAACAACAATCAAAATTAAAAAGTCGTCACGCTAAACGTTTCAGATGTCATAATGATGTGTAAAATTCATAATGTGGTAAACATTTCATCGTAACTTGTCAATATTCTCACCTGTAATTATTCTCCGGTGGTCTGTAGTCCAGCGAGGAGTGTTCGTGAGAGTTGGAGTTGCGTTGCGGACTCTGCGCTGACATGGCAGATGGGTTGGGCGGTGGCGGGGGTTCCATTTTGCTACAAATAACGTAATTTTTAATATAAAACTAACTTCAACTACTGTGATTTTATTATGATAGAAGAAGATAAACTAGCAAGCTGAACTGATGACCACCGCGATCTTTAGCATACGCTACTATTTACTAGTTACGGATGCCTTGCCAGCCTTTTGTAGATAAGAGGAGACGAGTAGACAGCGCAATGGAGATGGGAGGAGGATGGGAGACTGTCAATACACTATAAGTACAAATTTAACAGTGGTAGAGCCCACAACAACATCTATTACACGAATGGTCCGGCTCGACCGGAGAAATGGCACGATTTCACAGAAGATAGGTGTGAAGTAGAAGTATTCTGCGATTCGCCTGACTATTAAAGTGTCAGAGACCTAATTACCTAGTCCTCCTCCTTCCCAACCTCATCTAAAAAGGAAAGGATGGGAGAGTATTTGACAGGGGATGGAATCATGTTTTATCCCCTCTTCTGTGAGTT
>JWHW01028117.1:338656-348971 GCA_000931545.1 Papilio glaucus | reverse complement strand
TTATCCACCTCAATTGGTGTATTGAAGAAAATAAAATCTTCTTTTAGGAAACAGTAAATATTTAAATCAGAAG
Source organism: Papilio glaucus (assembly GCA_000931545.1). Taxonomy (NCBI): domain Eukaryota; kingdom Metazoa; phylum Arthropoda; class Insecta; order Lepidoptera; family Papilionidae; genus Papilio; species Papilio glaucus. Next base: position 348,898 of record JWHW01028117.1, on the reverse strand, counting down.
AAATCAGTTGAAATGGTAGATGATACACACCAATTACATACCTAAAAATCAAATTTTGTAAAGTGCCGCCACCACCTTGACCTTTTATATTATATTTTAGTTGTATATTAATATTGTAATATTACCATTGTTACAATCTAGTAGTACCATAGTATTGACAATAGTACTAGGTTGTGAAGGTCTGTTTTGTATGAGTCAGGTTGTTTGTTTAGGGCCAGGTGAATAGGTCTTCATACCCAATATACAAAGATTAAAGAATTTAATAGTAATTGAGATACTATAGGCTCTTTGTTGATATAGTTATAATAAAAACATTGGCACTTATACAAGATGGTATAGTGGAGACCGAGGCGGATTAACTGCTGAGGCACCTATAGGCAATTAGGACATTCTTTGCGCCTTTTTTGGGACAACAAAAACAAAAATAAACAGTCACTGATCTGATCGCTGTTGCCGCCATGAAAAACAACAATGTAATTATGGAAGGCAGAAAAAAGTATTATGATCAGCCATAGTCATGAAAAGTTTGGAACGGTGAATATTTTGATGCCCCCAATTGCACCCATTTCTTATTATATCACAAGCCTAGTTTGCTTTAAGGATAATAATTAATAGTATTATTAATTTTACACTTATATTACAAAAAGGAGATTAGTTTGTGATGAGAAAATTTAAAATTCACAAACAAATGAACTAAATTTTAATAACTTTTTAAAAACTACACTATTTAGTCATTTTTTAGTTTTATAACATGGGAGAGATTTACTGCCACAAGAGGGTCTGATGATATGATCAAGGTTGGGAGTATCAACTGGGTAGCGAGGGAGCTTTTTAGTAGTCCTTCAGAAGGGCTACAATGCAAATGCAAATGCAAAGGAAATTGTTATGCTGATGATGAATATGTAATATTAATTAACTACTTGATTCACTTAAAATTTTTACTTTATATATTAACCACAAAAATCAAAATTGGGTAAGCATTAAGTTTACATTCTAAAAGTTCAATTCTACACCAGCTCAAAGCTGGTGCTAGTAAAATTGATTTTATTTTTAGTTTTTTGTTTATAAAATACCCAATATGAGGAGCTCACCCCAAATTAGGGTTTTTACTAAGTTAAAAGAAAGTAGTAGTTAGTTAATGTTTTCTGTTTTATTTTAATGAAAACACACACGTTAGAAAATGTAAACATTTAATATCAATATAAAAACCATGTTTTTTATTTGTTTACAATATCATGTTGGATATCCAGACAAAGTGGAGAGATTAGTTCCCGGAAATGTCAACATATCATCAGGATTTGATTTTAATGTTTTCACTATCATTTGTTTGTTAAATCTAAGCTCCTGTATATAGTCAAACCTTAATCCTCTAATTTTATGTATAACTCTTGTACGGAGTTGCTTTTCTATCATGGGCTTTTTGAGAATATTCTCCAACTCATTTAGGTTATCAGGTAATTCAGCAGCATCCTTCTGTATACTTTGATGCTCATATTCAACATGTATGTTTGAAAGTTCCTTATGTTTTCTTTCATGTTTTTTTAAACAAATATGTTTATCAAATTCCAACTCTTTAAGTATCTGCTTTCCATCATCATCAAAAACAATCTTTTTATTGATTTCACACTTACATTCTTCTTCGCCTTCAAATTCCTCTAAATCAGAAGACGTAACTTGAGGTTCACTTAATAAATTTAATAAATGACCATACTTTTTTTCAATATTTTTCATAACTTTTTTACACTTGTTATAAACTGTTCTTAATTCTTCCAAATCACGTTTGCTTATTTCACTACATTTCGAATTTCGTTCAATACTCTCAGTATTGGATAGTTTTCGTTTTTTTGCTTTTAACACTTTTTGATCAATAACCTGATCTTTAGCTTTGTTCTCTATTTCGGATTCGATCAGCCCATTACTCAGCTCCCGTACATGATTCTTTACTACAACGTATTTTTCTGCCGCCACATTTGATGTTTTTGGATTTACACCCTCTAACCGGTCCTGCACAATCATAACAAAAACTGTTCAACATACAAAACAATGAACGTGATTTATTTAATGTTTTATTACTAATGATTCAGATAAATAAAGTTTGTAAACATAATTTCCTCTAATATTTATATCGCACCATTTGTGTCTTGATTATTCAATAAATATTTATAATCTCCTTTTAATCGAAAATTATAACCTTACAACGCTTTACACAGATCATGACAACATGGCGAAACAGAAATCGTAACGTCAAACTTCAAATGTCTGCCAGCGCCAACTACGTCATGAAACATGATCGTTCGGAAACGCCCATAGTCGATTTGTATTTTACTAATTTATTTTCATTTATTTCATTAAGTTATTAATTTGTAAAACTCATAAAATTTATTTAGCTTGCACTCACAATACAAATAAAAAAAATCAACACTTTGTCTTTTCAAGCAGTAAGTTCAGTTTTCGTTCGGTTGAATGTTCGGCTAATTTGGAATATAAAAATATGGTAGCATTTCACTTAAAGGCTTAGTAATAAATATTGACTTAATACAATTTATACATATGGATATAGAGTATATATTGTGTTACCGACCGATTGTAAAGGCAGGCACTTTATAATCGGGCTAGGCAAAGTCTAATCGGTAGACACAACGTCCGTTTAGCGAATTATTAAGAATGTGCCGTTTCTTTTCTCGGCACTTTACAAAGAGGAGACGTAAGGCAGGCGCATTTTTATCCAATAGACGTGAATGTCTTTGTCTACAAAACGAACTTTGAGCGCTGATTGGTCGAAACTTGAAACCCGTTTTTTTGATTTGTTGCCAGTCATCCTTTCATACTGATAAATACATATAGTTATATATACTATCCATTAAATAGTTGCAAAATAAAAAAAAATACACAAGTTATTTATTTTCCCACAGGTTATAGCCAGTGAAAAATAACCAAACGAATTAACACCATTATCAACTGTACATAGACGTTACAAACAATATTACACAGGTTTCTCAAACTATAAAAATAATTTAAACAAAAAACATATAGTTGAATTCACTAATAATTATTTTTCAATCTCTTCAATTATCATTGTTTTAATCTATACAATATCTATTTTTTTTTGTAGAAGGTGGTTCACCCAATATCAAGTGATCAAGTCCTGTTCACCTTCTCATCCTTTGCCAATAAGTAAATCTATACATATAATAAAAATGTACCTGATTGCTGTCTGTACATAAAGAATATTTGAGAAAAACTTTCGGGGGCCTTCATAAACGCAATAAAACCCAAAACAATAATTATTAGAATTTTTGTCTGTGTGTTTGTTACTGCTGTTCTCCGAAACAGCTTAACCGATTTGAGTGCAGTTTTCACTAATGTATTGTGGTAAGCTTCAGTTAATATTTAGTGTTTGTTTATCTCAATTGGTTTATAAATAAAAAAGTTATATCAATTTAAAGAACCATGTCTAACATTTATTCGATAAAAATGCTATAAAATAGAGTACTATTGTATAGATTACTATTAAGTAGGTAATATGGCTTACTAAAAAAAGGGCGATATAAGGAGCACCAGCCCATAACCAACGAGCATGTATGTGTAGATGTATGAATGAAGAAGAAGCGAGAGAGGTGTGCCAGGATTGCGCCAAATGGAAATCCATGATCTCTGCCTACCCCTCTGGGTTACCCGCTTGAGCGCATATTTATTTATTTATTTATAGGTAATATCACTTGGTTTAAGTAAAATTGCAGGGTGGGTGAAGCCGCGGTGCACAACTAGTATATAATAGACTAGAATTAGGCCTCCGGCACCTCACTCATCAAATGAAACACTGAATACTCTACTTCTGTTGTCTATGAGGTTGTGGTATTTCACTGGTTGAGGCGGACAATTCTTGCAACAGATGTTGTTGCTCCGGGCTCTACCACTATTAAAAATCTATTCTATCTCAACTAAATTAGACTAATTTAATAGAGCTTGTAGCATAGCAAGTGAATATTACTAACAATTTGTGCTGTACCTTATTTCTTAAGGTGATGAGTACAAATATTATACTTTGGAATAATTTTGATGTGATTTTGAAAAAGATTTTGCATTTCAAAATCCTGAATAACACAATACTATTATGGGTAGACATTACTTACAACTTGGTGAACAAATCTACTCAACATGTTGCTGTATATTTGATAGAAAATATACTAATGTTCATCCCCAGATCATGAGATATTATGGGAACCATCAACAATGAAGGGCAGAAAGGCAGAGAAAGAAAGATATTATATATACTACAGTTCAAACATATTTCAGAGCTTAGAATGTTTAGCATTTCTAAAAATGATTATATTATCAATAGCACAATTATATGTGGGTAAATGTTACAACTTATTGAAATGATGCATAGTTTTATAAGTGTTTATTTTTCCTTTTCTTCTTTTTCTTAGGCTTATTTAGACTTACATCTATATCATTTTCTTCTATTTGAACGACTTTGTCTTTTTTTCGTTTTTTTGACTCTATTTGCACCTCAACATCAGTTTCCTGAATATTATTCACAAATTTTTGTTTTTTTGATAATTTTTCAAATTTCTGTGGCAAATATTCAGTGTTCTCACACAACTCATTGTTCAAAACTTTTTTACACTTCTTTTTTTTCTTTTTTGGTTGATTTTCAAAGTCATCTACGTTAAAACCATTGTCTAAATTATTTGTTAATACACAATTATCAATTACATCACTTAATGCAGTATTTTCAGACACCCCATCATTGCCCACAGTATTGGAGAAACCTTGGAAAGCACATCTTGCTTCATCTTCCCAGTCCAGTTCTGGCTCATCATTTTCTACAAATGATGTCTTACTCTTTGATTTTATGGCAGTCATTTTATTTTTGAAGTAATCTTCCATGCTTCCCTTTTCAGTAAATACTTGCTCACTTGTTTTTGACTCTTTCAAAATGGGGGGTTCAATTACATCCTCTTGTTTAAAACTTTTCTTACCAAAGATATTAGCTAAATCTTTCTCACTGTATTTAGATAAATCTTTTCCCCGTGTAAATTTATGGTAGTGAATCCTTGCTTTGCTCTTTTTTGATTTATCTTCGAGAGAAATTCCACTATGAAGTTTTGGGCCATCGTCATTAGCTAAAAATGAAAAAATAATCCTCTTTTATTGATTCATAGAATAATAACAAAGATGTCAATTATTTTGATGCTATAAATTTTTTATTTCTATCACAGCTATTTATTATTCAGAGTAAAGCTATATTATAGCATAAAGATATAAAACCGCTAATTACTATAATCATAAATAAAATAAAGCTTTGCATGTCAAGTTAAAAATATATATTTACCGTTGGATAAATTAGCAAGTAACGAGTTGAAATCATCCTCATGTTTGGTCCATTGATCGTTTCTGTCTTCAAATCCTAGTCCTTTTTCATCGTTCTTATATCGGGCAACAACATGCTCAACAATTCCATTTTCATTCGCACCTAACCCTCTACCTGATGTCCAACCCATTTTCTCCAACATACGCTGTCCAAACTTATTGGTATCATTGCTCCATTCATTATTTTTAGCACGAAGATTTATAACTTTTTGCTTGTGCCGGGGACCCGCAAGCATCGACATTTTTAATTAAATAATTTAAAAGTTTATGTTTAACATTTGCACGTGTTATGTAGACTGATCTCATCGGGTTAAACGTCAAAATGGTCGACGTTTTATCAAGACGACAACTTTAGAAGCTTCATAATAAAAGAGATGCACAATACACTCGCACAGCGGCAGCGGCTTAAGCGTTAGGTTGGCTGCATTGAGAACGTTCCGTATCAATATGTCGGCATAGAGTATAAAGTACATAATATATTTTTAATCTGTATTTTATATGTTAGTGAAATTATCGACCTATTTTTATACAATATTGTTTCACTTTTTGAAAAAATATTGTTTCTTTTAGTAGTATGTAATAATAAAACCTTTTCTTTTTTTAAAATTATTAAAATTTTCGTGACACATTATTAAACGGTGTTCATAAAAATTAATTAAGAAATAGTACAAAATTAACAGCAGCTGCTGTCTTTTAAGAGATATACTAAAATAGAAATATTAATCAAACACATATTTACACAACACATATTTTAACGATTTATATGTATTTTCAACTTTATTTTATTTTGAGAGTTAATATAATATTTTAATGTAGTTGACAACATTAACTTGTTAAGGCATTGTTTATCTTTTTTATATTTTTTTGTGAATAAATATTCAGGATGCATCATAAAATTTATTTCTTACTTGTGAAATATGTTTGTTCACTTCTTCCTTACTTTTTCTTTTGAGATGTAGTTTTATCACGATTTCACAGCACATACCTTAATTACAAAGAATTTGAAATCTTGTCGCGGAAAACAAATGAAGTCGCCAATTGGCGTCTCTAGGTGATTTTACTTTTGGGTCCCGGGTAGTATCTAGAGGTATGTATACCTTGTTCCAAATCGAGATGCAATGGAAATGTATCAAACGTCAGTTACCGTACATGGCGGCCATTACAAAAAAGCGTTATGCTTATAATATCATCAGTAATTTTGTGGAAATCGTGCGATAAAGTGAAGTGAAATTGCATAATATGAAATAGTTACTGCTAATGCTAAGCTAATGCTATGTATTGTGAGGAAAAGTTGTTTTTCGAAAATTAGGAATTTTAGGGTTCACGATAAGGTGATCCTTTGTTTAAAAATTTACATCTTCATTTGGAGCAACATCTTTGAGAACAAATGTAATTTATTTAGATTTAAGGAAATAATTATTTGTTACATTACAGCCGCGTGTGAGCCCTTGCCGGTTTTTTGCTTTAGGTTTTTTCTTTCGAACTCTAGATTCCGTAATTTTTTAATTTTGAATGAACTTATGTTTAAATTAAACACTATAGTTTAAGCTTTTATACTCTTTTGTTTCAATTGTGAAAACTCATTATCAGATCCCAAATTATTTTTTTTTTAAATAATTTAATTTATGACTAATTTGCTGTTTTTGCTCTGACTGCACAATTATTGTATAAATAAATAAATATGCGCTCACGCGCGTAACTCAGAGGGGTAGGCAGAGATTATGGATTTCCATTTGGCCCGATCCTGGCACACCTCTCTCGATTTTTCTACATTCATACATCGACGCATGCATGCTCGTCGGTTATGGGTGCTCCTTATATCGCCCTTTTTTAGTAAGTCACTAATTTGATCGATATAAGTTTTCCTAGGGCGTCCCCAACACTGCCACTCACTTTTGCAACATAAATTTGTTTTGTTATTCTCTCTTCATTTATCCTTTCAACATGCCTGAACCACCTAAGCATATCTTTCTCAATTCTAGTCACAACATCATTAAGTGTGGCTTAAAAGTGGATGTTGTGAGTATACATTATTGTATACACCTTATATATTTAATTTTGCACAAATGTATTGTTATTTAAAATAATTATACTATGATGGTCCCAGTATATCACCAAATATAGCAGGATTATAATATTATAAGTTTGTAAATGGATCTGATTCTAGTGGACACATTGCACGTTTATCTGTAAGGATACTGACTAAACCCAATATATATAATACGAGTATATTAAATGAAACTTTATTGACAGAACGAAAGGTAATCTTATCTGTACAAAATGATTCTGAATTGTGACGCAGTGGGCGTTACAATAGAAACAAACGCCAGATGCTCGTTATCTTCATTGCGGACGATAGCATTAACAATTTATTCAGGCTTGCACTTTAATTATGAAAATTTGTGAAACGATTACTGCTACACAAGGTCTTGTTAAAAATAACAGGCAAGCAATAACAACTTGAAATGTAATGGGCTAATTCTTTTTTTATAACTTAAGTAGATTGGCAAGACGTCCAGCGGTTCGTTCAGCAGACGTCGAGATTTTTTGAAGTGAAGATTTGTTTAATAAATAATAATAATAAATCAGCCTTTTTCTAGAATGTTCCCCACTGCAGGGGCACAGGCCTCCTCTCCGAGAGAGGGAAGGGGCCTAATCCACCACGCTGGCTCAGTGCGAGTTGGTAGATGTCGCATGTCTTTGAATTTATTGGTTCTAAGACATGCCGGTTTCCTCACGATGTTTTCCTTCACCGTTTTTTCACCGAAGATTTGTTTAGTTAGACGATATTGGTGTACGAGAAAATCTTATAGGTTCTCGTGAACAAAACGCGTCAGCAACATGTTTATTTGAATTTGGAAGAGTTTCGACGAACTTTTTTTCACCTATTTCTTGTATTCAAATTTAAATTTTATTGTTAAGATTCAAGGGTTTATTTTTGTTTATTATTTATTTATTTTTCAACTATGGTCGCGCCTTCGCACTTGTTTTATCGAATGGTGATTTCTAATCTCCGAGCTTCTGTTTCGTTCATTATCTTTCATACATTTGGGATAGTCTGTGAACATTACAGAAATATTTTGCATCTGCCAGAAATCAAACCAGGAACTGCTTGGTAACGATGGTAAAGCGTAGTCATGTCAACCTGTAACATCCCCTGAAGGGCCACCTTGTTATAGGTGTTAAGGATTAATATGTTGTGCCTGTTTCATAACTAGTTTTGAGTAGCCCCTGATTATCAAAATTAAAAACAAAATACTATTTAAACAAATCATAAAACAGGTATGTAGATTGTTGTACCGACCGCTTACGCTATGTCTAATATTGAAATAAATATCTCTAGTATTTTACAGCTATTGCCCGTGTAAATCTCTTTGTTTGAAAACGACGGCCAAACGTCCGGTTATCACGACATTGGAGAAACGTGATGTTTTTTTTTTTTATAGTTACTCACCGTGATGAGAAAATAGTGGTCAGTTTAGTGGTCAAGACAAATTTTTAATATAGCGGGCTATATATAAGATTTTATAGCAACGTATATTCCCACAATAAATAAATAAATAAATAAATAAATAATTGATTTTCATTAGGCACGGGGCTGGCACCCATATATTTACGCTGTCTCGTTTTCTCTAAATCCATACATTAACGCATACATGTTTGACCGTTAAAGAACAAAAATACCATGTATTTGCTTAAGTAACGTGTCCGTGCGTGTTCCAAGCTGTTGCCAATGTGATATGACAATAAAAAAATCTCTTAGAAGATTTGTGTTTGGATGAACCTCACAGAAAACAGGCGTGAAGTAGAAATACTAATTTCAGTCCACTTCCCGAAATATCCTTTTTCCTGTCTATGCTCTCCTCTGTCCATTATAGGTAGGCAACGCATCTGCAACACATTTGCTTGTTGCGGATATCTATGGGTAGCGCTCACTTCGCATCAGGTGATCCGCTTGCTCGCGTGTCAACTTCTTCCATTAAAAAATGCAATAAATATGCGTTGGTTTCGAAGCTGAGTTGTGTAGTGATGTTATAAATATGCAATTGGCTAACTATCAACCAGGTGTTCGTTGAGATTGAGACCGGTTTTTAAGAAAGTAAAAGTCACATTTAAATATTTTTAAAAGAAAGACCATGACGAAACTGGTGATATTAGAAATTAACATCACTACATTTTGTAAAAGAAAATTCCCTCGCCGCATCGATAACAACGTAGTTTTATATGGTTTTCATCAGTTGACGAAGTGACGACTGAGAGATATACAAATTAAATTAGTTAGGTTACATTGTTAAGTGCGTATATTATAATTTCGTTACTGTTTACAGAGGAAATTTGTCTTACAATTTGTAACACTTGAGGTCCCTGCAGATAATTTGAAAGGCCGAGACAGGAACTACACTATCTTCTGCTGATAAGTTATCAGTCAATCCTCTACAATATGTCTAAGCGTGCGTTGCTTCATCAAAAAGGTCATTTACGGTGACCGGCCCCGGCTTCTCACGGGTAGCAGAGCATATAAAAGTTTTTCTGTCGTTATGTCGTACGAGTCATTTCCGTCTTCCTTAACAATCATCCCCATTGTTTATGATAAAAATACCATTGTTTATTAGCGAAATGTGGGTAAAATTAAAATATGTTGTTGTTCTTATTCTATAATGGAGTCTTAAATGTATATTTAGTGAGCTTTCCTCGAGTTTCATGTAGCATCCCCCATTAAGGTAATTTACACAAAATCGTAATGAATAAGGTATATAATTTTCGTTTTCGTTTTTCATGAATCATCTATTGTTGAAAACAGTACAGAAGTTTTTGAGTTTATCATGTTGAGATATACAGACGCGGTGAGGGACTTTTTTTACATGT
>JWHW01028117.1:324183-338110 GCA_000931545.1 Papilio glaucus | reverse complement strand
TGAATTAGGTATATAATTTTCGTTTTCGTTTTTCATGAATCATCTATTGTTGAAAACAGTACAGAAGTTTTTGAGTTTATCATGTTCAGATAAACAGACGCGATGAGGGACTTTTTTACATGTAGCGAATAAAAATGGTCCAGTCGGGGGTTTGAACTCGTCATCTTTGAAATCCCGTACGAAACGGATGTTGCGTATGATGTTAATTAAAGAGTTATACCTTGGCGAGCGTTTCCAAAGAAGGCGTTACAGTTTTCATTGACTGTCCAATGAGGCAGTCAGACGAGGAACCGGTCGTTAGAAAAGCTCGCTCGCAGGAAAACGGGGCTACTGAACTTTGTATGGCCAACAGTTTAATAAATCACATGTTCATCACGGGACCAATGTAACCTCTTCTACTATACGCTATAATAATAGACATAACGCCACATAAGAGCTGATTACCCGGAATCCATAGAGCAGGGAATGAATCAGTTATCTTCTTGTCTTAAATAAAAAACTAGGACTAAAGAGACAGTTCTATCATGTGTTGGGTGTTGGAGTAGTAAAATTTACATATTTCTTTTATTCGACTTATTTTTAAAAAGTTAATAAAATAAGAATTATTAACCCTTTATTAGGGTGTGCTTATTGTTAATTTTTACTTAGTAATTTTGTTGCCTTTTAATTATTTAATTACCAATAAATCTTTCCCTTATTTCTGTTTTTCTATTCTGTTGTTCTATAGATGAAGTCATCAGGATTATAGTATTAGTTAGTTTACTGGTACTGTGTTAAAGGAAGTCCCGATGTAACACTGAGCTAGATGTCTTTGCCATCAAAATACGCAAAAGAAAACTGTTATTCGGTATTTACATGGCCTGTAGGCTTGTGAACGTTATTATATTATTGTGACGAAACATCTTGTTATGAGACGTCATACAAATGACTTTATTTATTTATAGTTAGTTAGCTATTCTCCGCAACTCCACGACTAGCGCGTATTTTGCGTGTGGACGGGATAAGGATTACTCCAACCAGCCCAAGTCTCCAAATTCTGTTTATTTATTTACTTGTATTTCAAACAAAACTTCGATATGGTACTACTCAAGTTCTAACCATGAATGTTTTGCAATTCACAATAATAGTCTATCATAGCATGGTGCGGGTGACGTTTGAACGCGTTCATATAATGAAGTGACTTAGGTTATAATAATAATAATTTTTTTTATCGAATTACGCATACAAACAAATTTAAAATTAAATTTCGCATTTTCAATCTTAGTCTGAAATAGGTCTCAAATCAACTAGGGATTGTAAATACATTGGGCACAAATTTCATGATTTAAATTGTACAGAAAAATTCGAAGCAATAAAATTATTTTTGTAGTATAAAATTGCCTAAAATACAGAAAACCTTTTTGATTATCGCATGTTATGTATAATAGTTATAAAATAGTCGCGATGCAACGGAAATGACTTGACTGAGAGAACTTAGCTTATTATTATGACTCATTTTAGCATTCGCATTCAGACCAGACCAGACAGGTTTTGCATTTTTGTTTGATGACAAGTTCCTTTACCTGGGCCGACAAAGATATTGTGATGCGTTTTTGATATTCGTCCTTTATTAAAAGCGAAAAAAAAACAACCGAGCCATAATTAGAAGGACTTAACGGTGTATCTCGGAGGCTGAACGCCTGTGCCCGAGGCCAACAAAAATAAAACAAAATTATTGGCGGTCCAACCGCTTTGCCGACGACAGCTGCGAATTGGCGCGAAACAGGTTTCGGCGGGAATGGTGACGTCATCTGACATGTGCCTCCTCCGATTTTGGACGTTGCCCGTTTAAAAAATATCAACTTTTTCCTAATTGAGGGATACACATTCGATTTTACAACTCCGTATTAAAATTCTACAATTGTATTGAATTTCAGATCAATTGATTATGCAATTAAACTTTTAAACAGCAAGAGGTTATGTCATTTCATATGACGTAGTTAATATTTTTAATGAGCAGTCCTACTCCAACTTGACTCGAGGAAAAACAATTCCCAGGAGATGTATGTTATAAAAATCTATTATTGAATAAAACAGGGCTATCATTGCTTTAATAATGCATGAACTTTAAATAAAACACTTTCATAATAATTAGAGCAATTAAGATAATTAATAACAACCGGCCAGCGCTCATTCGTATCACCATTGTGTGAATGTGGGAAAGAAGTTATCAGTGCAAAGTTCTCATTTCAATGTTAATATCATATTAATGTACTTGGCGGTTTAGTTACGTTGTTGTTTTTTATTTTTTTTTTATTTATCCGGGGGTTTGATCCCAATGAATTTGCTTGCGCGATGCTCTACGCGTCTCCCCTCAACAATGATACGGTCGAATGACGAACAGAAACTAGCCAAAGATTTATCTCGGTGTGAAGGCCAATCGCGGGATATAATATAAATTATGTCCCATAGTAAAAAGTTAGCGTTAGTGACGCAATATTATTCAATATATGTTATAACTACGACCAGAAAACATTAAGTTGATGTGATTTGGGTGTTTTAAGAGTACTGAATTGTAGTATTATTTAATTTATACTGAATGGTATCATAGCGATAAATTAACAAATTGTAACCGAATTAGCTAAAATATGAGCAACTATGATGTTTAACATCTAAGAGAGGTTATCACCCGATGAAAGCAACAGGAAGCTACTGCATTCAAATGATTTAGGACCGATCACCGAGACGTTGATTTCATAACCAAAGACCAGTAGCAGTCTATAAATCAGTAGCTTGTTCAAACACGTGTGTTTATCATTTTACATTTGATTAAGTTTGTTAAGGCTTTCTAAGAACGGGGATGAAACCGTAAAGTATTAAATCGAATAATACTTTATTTTTGTGGTTTGTTTATCCTTAATAAAATTTAAAAATAACATTCGTGTATAAAGCGAGAGACTTGTAGCACGCCACGACTGAGTCCAATGGATCTGTAACTTCTGCCTACTCCTCTGGGTCACTGCAGGTCAGAGGGGTATTTATTTACTTATTTAGATACTCATGTCATCTAGGCCAATATTTCATGTTAGTAAAGAGGAATATAGGCTATGTTACTTCTGGATACGTTCTAATGGTAGAGTAATTTTTAAAATGAGTTCAGTAGTTTCAGAGTTTATCGATAACAAAAAAAATTCCCTCTATAAAACTAACATAGAAGTGTAAGTTACAGTCCACCTAACTGAACCCGGTTCCTGGGTTCTATTCTTAACTTATAAGATAAATTATTAAGGAGGTTTTTGAATGAAGAAGAAGAAATGAAGAACTATAAGTCTTCTTAGTTTCGTCATTGCTCAACTCGACAGAGCTCCAAAAAGCCAGCCACACCATCTTGATGGTTGTCATTCCACTGACGTACGATTTTCGCGTAATACCTCTCGCGTGTGTCACCTATGACTATATTGAATGAATGTAAAATGCATATACGTTGCGCATATCACCGAGTTTTTTGAGCTCTATCAACTGGTTTGTGGCAGAAACGGAACAACCATTAAACGAAGATCCTTGTTCGCGTCTATAAAACTAGAAGAATTGCTTATCTTTAAGAAAGAAAAAAGAAGAACACTACAGGTATGAAGGAAGCTCGTATCCTACTCACAGTGCTCAATACAGAAGTGTAATTTAATCTTCGCACTGGAGTTCACACAAGACGAAAATCTGTTGTACTGACCCCTTATAAATTAAGAACAGAGGCTGTTCGAGAGATGATGTTTTATTTATATTACTTGATAATCAAAATATCAAAACAAACAGAAAACATCCCCAAAAAGAACGGAATGTTGCCCATAATAAAAATATCAATTTTAATTAATTTGATCTAAAAGGTTTTAAATATAAAGAAATATAATGTAAATAAAAACTAAACTATAAAAAAAGACTTTGTTCCGATTTTAAGTAAGAAAAAGGTTTTTCTTTCAATTTTAAGTACATATACATTGAAGTTATAATCATGATGAACGTTTGTTTTGCTCCAACGTATTTTAATCAACTAAAACTGAAGTCATACCTGTTTGACAAGTCCTAGATATCTTCGAACGAATTATACGTAACGTTACCTAGCTATTTTATATTTTGTACTAAGTTTATGAACAAGAAACTGCATAAAATCTTTCTGTTGAACAACCAAGATCATTTACTTTCATAAATATAGAGAATATAAATACTATACGATCTATTTTAACTGTCGGAGCGTTTGAGATTTTGGTATAATTTGTTTTGTGCACTTATTAAGTTGACTCTTAAAGCGCTCCAATGTCGCTAGGGGCTCAAACTCACCTGAGAGTCACTCCGGACATGGTTCAGATTGTTGACGACGACTCCGTTTTCGGATGCCATAGGATCCATCGCTGTACTTTCATTATCCACATACACTTCAAGAAACAACACTGCACATTGTAAGTCTCGCTGTAGTCCGTCCCAATAAAAAATACAGACAAAACCACAAAACAATATACAATACACTTCTTTCTCTAGCACTATATAATTTAGTTGGTTAAAACATAAACGTGTTATCAATACACCTTTAGAATAAAATAGATCGAACTTTCAGTTATTATTGTGTAATTTATATTGTAGTTTCGAGTTTTTAAGTGTGTACACACAATGTCTAGCCCGTACCCTAAAGACGCCAGGCGGCGAAAAGTTAGCCGTGCGTGATTTCTTGCCGCTTTGAAAACCGAATGGTCATATAAGCTATCAATCTTTGCATACCAGAGTGGTGCGGTGAAACGGAGATTGTCGCTTTCGTAATTTCCTAGCGCGTGTGAAAGGGACGGCCGGAGGGCAGGTACAACCGTCGTGAAGTAAGCGGACAGTATCTACAGGTTTTGCTCTCCCACTACAAGGCACGGCGCGGACTCGGAACGCCACCGAAGCTCGAAAGTCAAGTTGTATGTAAGGCTGCGTAGCCGCATCATAACATTGCCTTACCTTGCCATACATTATGCTAGACACAGTTAATCTACGATTAATTACTCTACTAAACTCTTACTTAAAAAATTTAAAATACTTTAAGTGCAACTTCTTCAAACTGTTAAATTCTGAACAATTATTCTTTTATTATATTAACATGTATAGATATGATAATATTGTATTTATATTTTTCCTATTTAATGACAGAAAAAATAGCTATGATTAAACAATGTTTAAAATTCTACATATTTATCAATTATAAATTAATTAAAACCTATCCCAATCCACCCCTGGTGAAGGCCGAGAGCTAACCTCTACAAGGGACACTCCTGCGCATGGACCCACGCACACCAACAAACTTAAGCTACACGCACACAGCAGCGCCTTACTCTCAATAGCATGCACACAACTAATAGGGATTATTCTTACCTGTTCTTTATGCTCCTATATAATTGGCCATTTTTTATAAAAGCTACATTTATAAATAGTTATAAAGAGCTAAAGGACAGTAGAGTACAGTTTCTTTAAGCCTTTAATAAAATAGCAAGGAAGGTCTACAACCAACTTTCATTTAAATTATGAAATTGTTTTTTTTAGTCTTTTGTAGTTCTCTAGTATTAGCAGAACTCAACATTTATGGCCAAATATGAGTAAAATATATAAACTACCAACATGTCCCAAATACTGAAACTAAACTCTAAAAGTACCGAACCGATTTTATAAGCTTAACGGTAAGTATGGATGTGAAAGCATTACATAGAAACCTCTCTTCTTTTAAAGCATTTTAGCAATCTGTTTTATATAAGTTTGTCCAGGATGTGACCTAAACTGCTTTCATTTTTGCAACGAAAATACCAACTTTTCATTCATCCCATGATTCCTTAATTTTAGTTACAACATGCTCTTTTAGATCACACAATAGTAGTAGTTAGTACAATATCGCTGAATATTTAAAATCAGTGAACGAATAAAAACGTTCACTGATTTCAATCGTATAGTTAAAGGATCCAAAGAGGTTTAAGTAGCATATCTTAGTCGTGCAAATATGAATAAAATCATGACATGTGAATAACGTAAAATGTCATGAGTCGACAGGAGTTTATAATGATCGTGGCAGTGTCAGCCACCCTGACCTGCGCGGCTACAATCCTGGACAACCTCGGCGGACGACGCCGGTGGCCGTGATGGTAAAACTCATTACATAACAAGCTAATAAGATAAAATAAGAAACATTATTTTTAATGACATCAGAGTCTGAAGATTTCAGAGACATATTAAAACTGATGATGATAAGCTACAATTTTCAATATACAGTTTAATGGCAAAAACATATGTGTTGGTAATCATACGTAGCTTTATACTATGATAGAACTTTAAGCAAGGTCCATAATTATTAGCTTTGTGCTTAAATTCCTTAACATTACTTCAATGGTTTAGCGTTAAAATAAAAGAAATAGAGGTACTTTTGCATTTATAACAATATATTATGAACTGGCTGGCCCGGCAAACTTCGTTCCGCCCTATAATTAATAGATGGTTCACTGTAAATAAACATGTGCTCACGCCCGTAACCCAGAGGGGTATGCAGGCATGGATTTCCATTTGGTGCGATCATGGCACACCTTCGTTCTTCTATATTCATACATCTACACGCATACATGCTCGTCGGTTATGGGTGCTTCTTAGGGTTCACTTTTTTGGCGATAATGGCTTACACATTAAAGATATAATGCTGTCGCGGGCTTTTTTGTAGGACTATTTAAGGTAAACATTTCCATTATACATTATGTATGTGTAACTAACGGTTTTTACAGCACACACCAGAATAGCTCGCATAAAGCGGATTTTTTTCCTCCTTACTTGGGATCGTTATATTTTGGACAATTCACACCATAAATTTATAAATTATGACCTATATGTTATTCTGATGAATGAGCTATCTTATTGTAGAGTTTCATTACAATCCATTTAGTTTTTGCGTAAAAGAGTAATAAACAACCATACATATGTACATACATACAAACTATCGCATTTACAATATTATATATTAGGATTAAGGGCGGCAGGGAATCGATTTTTGTGGCGATCGGTGGCCTACGTCCAACAGTGGATGACTGTTGGCTGAAAAGAGACAGAGAGAGAATGAATAAATATAATTTTATTGTTTTAGATTCCGAAATAAAGTAAACCAATCCAGTCATGTCATATACACAGCAAGAGATTTTTCAAGAGATCTTTACATAGCAAAACCATGGTCTTATAGAAACTCTAATTCAAAATACCTGATGGAATACAGTGTAAATTCTAAATCATCCTCCAATATACCTTTAATTTAAATAATAAAAGAAAAACAAAACTTCGATAAAATGAGATTTAGCAAAGCGTTCAGCGGTGGTATCAAACCAACCAGGTTGTGGTATTTGACCGGTAGGAAGCATTTTAAAAGATTGATCGATAATAGACACGAGGCCGGCAATCGTCCATACTACCCGCGCAATCGACCGCAACTTCTTCAACTCATCGCCCTCAAGCTATCCGCAGTGGGTGGAATACTCTACAGTTACGGATGGTTCTCGCCCAAAGAATGCCCTGGAGGCGAAGAAATAGACGCCAGCGGTCAAAAGAAGAAATGCACAAAAGCCAAAGGTCAACCTTGCCCGAATGAAGAGAAGGGTAGATTGCCAGAAAAGTGTCCAGATTCAAGCAAGCCAAAGAAGAAATAAGACATGTGTACTTAATAAACTTTTGGGAATGTTATATTTCGTTTTATTTGCAGGGTCTGATATAATGACAAGTTGGTACAAGACCACTCGAAGATCGGATACCAAAGGTTCAAGAACTGGGCGACTTTTTACATTACAAAATACTATCAAAACATTATCTATCTTTCTCTATTCAAATTACTATAATCTCTCTAATTTTTTGATTCATCTTTTTGTAAAAAGCTTTGCAATAAACCTTTAATTTATTTGTTCTATGGCGAAAAAAATAATATCCATTGCCTTCTAGATCTATAATTGAATATTAAAAATCCATGTGGCTATAAAAAAATTGTATTGTGACTATTTTGAAAGATACAATGATACTGTTCCCGGTGTATTTAACGAGAAAAAAGTTTATCAAGATGATGCAAACATTAAAAGCTCTTGTAGTGTCAGTTGGAGTATTAGCCGCTTATCATTATTACATGACCAAAGTATAAATAAAACAAGGTAATAATTAACTAATAAAAATTAGAATAAATCTATGAAATTGATTTTCTAACGCATCTTAATGGGAGGGCACAGTAGAAATTTTTAAGTACTACTCGTATTTATCTGTTACAATGATATGCATAGATCATTATTCACCATCCCAGTTCCCAATATATGCTGTCTATTGAGAAGAAAGCAATGAAAATATAAACATAGAAAGTGAAAGCTGGCTTATTTCAATGCATTTCAATTTCTACGACTAATATGTGCATGCATTGTACCTATTTGGTATTTAATAAGTCGTTGACAATCGAATGGCAATAAATGCAACTATCTTTTTATCCAGAATTGGGTAAAAAATATGTATTAATTGATTTGTTGCAATTATTATTATTATTAATTACTAAAAATATACTCGTCGTTAATATGTATAAACCAGTATTTAGTTCCAATAACTTTTTAGGCGTTGTGTATATTTTCAGTAATAATTTAGAATCGTATAAGAACAAAATTCATTGTCGATTTAGTTTGAGCCTTTTTTTTGTTTTTGGCTCATTTATGTATTACAGAACAAATTAATGGAGCTCCAAGTCTACATGAAATATTTTTTTTTACTGTAAATTTAATGACTGTTTGTTTACTAAATAAAATTAAAATAATCTGTTAAGATTATTATAAATTTAGAAACTGTATAAAACTAAGAAAATTGTCAATGATTTACCAATTACTACTACTCCTTGAATTGTGACAAGGGCTGTCAAAAATTTGATTTCAGATTGTTGTTAAAAATTCGAAATTATAATTCTTGATTGAAGATGGATAGATTAGAGCAGTTGAAGTTAATACTACTGGTATTATCGATGGGGTCAATCATACAGTACACGTACGGGATATATAAACCACCAGCAACACCATTGATGAAATACAAAGAGAGGAATCCTACGCCTATAAACGATGAAAACAACGATGGCGCGACAATCCAGACCTTAAATCAATAGACAATCTAATCAGAAATATTTAAATTGAATAGATTTTCCGCTAATATATTGTGTAATTATTTCGTACGTATCTACCAATGTTATCTTGATGTTTTGTTAAGAAAGATGGTGGCAAAGGGGATAGCCTGATATCAAGTGCCTACCCATAGATATCCACAACAACCAAACATGTTGCAAATATAGTTTTATAATGGCAATAAATATTAATAGATGATTGATGAATGATTAATAGATTTAATATGGCTACGGTAAATTTGAAGATAACCCTGCAATGCAGAGGGATACATGTTTTCAATTAGCGCGATTTTAAATTGTAACTAGATGGCGTACCCTTAAAGTCATAAAAAATGTATTGTCATCGGTCCTTGATGCTAGTTCAGATTTTAAAGTTAATGGGGCGTCTACAAGTTAATGTATATTAAATTTAAATGTTGATTCCGTCACTATGACGGATAGACAACAAGCTTTACTAATAAAAGACACTTAAATAATAATGTTAATAAAAAAACGTCATACCCTCTTCCGCTTTTTGCGTCCAGGAAAAGTGTTGGGAGGCTGAGGCGGAGGCGGTACGTGGAAGAAATATGGCGGATTGAAAAGATCGTCTATTCCCGCAGTCGCATACGACGCCCTCAATGGCGCCATGGACCTCACAGTCCCGTATATGTTGCGATTGCGTCCATGATTCGTTTGATACATGTTTATCATTGCACTAACTTAAAATTTTAATCCATATGCACTTATAAACGTTCACAAAAAGCGCGGGAAAAATGATAACATAGACAATAAACTTTCATAAAATTATTATATATGAGAATTATTAACAATAATCCGTTATTATAATCGAGGTTTCTAATAGATAAATATTATTATTAATATTTGAATCATTAGCACCTCGTATTTTAATAATTTTACGAATCGAATGAAAGGGGTGCGTGCGTTATGAGGTACTGTCACTAAATGAATTGTGTATTGTAACGCACATCAAATGATGAACACGCTTCATCTAATTATCATAGTTTATCTGCTTTTTCCAATAGGATACGTGGAGCGCGACGTATCGACATAGTTCTGTGTTAGTAAATGAGAGAAAAACATGCGCGCACGCATTGGCGCGCGTCGACACACTTCAATAACTTTAAAAAGTTTGTCATTTAAAAATATTGATTAACTATTTTACATTAATTATTATGATCACAGAAGAATTTTTATAATTGTATGTAGATTATAAAACATATCTTCTTTAAAATATTAACTCCCACAATCTAGAACACACGAAAATATAAAATATGTATATCAGAGTTGGCATTCAGTGTTTTTTACACTATAAATTGTAAAATAGGAAATGTGTTTGAAAGATAATTCAAAAAAAGTAAAAAAAACAAATCAAATACCTGTCAATGTAGCAAGAATAAACTTAATTTAAATTAAAAGGAACAAATTTAAACTACAACAATTTTCGGCACAATTCATTTCTATTTGGCTCATGACTCCATATTTATTTTTAAATAATTTCTGTATTATAAATATTTTATATTTGTCCCTGATGACTAGACGCAGACCTAATAACTTTTTTTAATGTTTGGATTGAATTTAGAGACTAGATTAGTTTAAGAAGTGAGAGATTAGTACAATAGGTGTAACGAAAAATACCAATATTCTAAATTGTACACCCAGTGAAGATAAAATAAATATGCAGAGTTTACATAGAAATTACTTATTAAAGTTAACCTTCCAGCCAACGCCATCTAGGGTAACGTGCAATAAGCTTGCAAGTTACAAAGCGCTATTGATTCACAGCTCTATCAAAGATGTTTCCGATGATATTAAGAGATGGCGCTTTGACACAGCAATGTCGTGAAAAACTTTTTTATTTAAACATAATTTATTTGGTAATACGTATAACAAAATCGAGATATTAAAAAAAATATTTCTATAATTAATGAGTAATAAAAGAACGTACTATATAGTATAAATATTTGCAAACAGTTTTAACATGTTTCTCAAGGCGGATTCAATATAAAATTCAATTTAAAAAGTTATATTATATAACCATATTAACCATTTAACACGTCAAACAATGTCAAAAACTGATAGATGTGACGAAACGGACGTCAAATTCAAAATAAATCGTGTTAAGAAAATGGCTGATAAAATTTTATAACAAACAATTAAAAATGGTACATGAATCGATACCACCGACCGTTTTTCCAACATAAAAACTCGTATAATGGCATCAAGAACTTGCGCAAAGTTGTTTCTTACACTGATATGTAATAAAGTGTATTGCGTGAGTGGGAAAGACAACGGCTTCGGGAATAACTACGTTTGGGCGGGATCGCTCGAGTCCGGCATACAAATAGGGACGCACCATAAGAAGCCAGTTATGGTTATAATACATAAGTCCTGGTGTAAGGCCTGCAAGAATTTAAAGCCAAAATTCGCGAGCTCATCCGAAATACAGAGCTTGAGCAAACATTTTGTTATGGTTAATTTGATTGATGACGATGAACCGGAGGGCAACACGTACTCTCCTGATGGAACATACATACCTAGGTAATATATCTTGCGATTTAGATCGTAATGTTAAGATTAGAATGGTTAGCTTCACAACACAAACGCGGTTCACAGACATGCAAATAATTTGTGATGTTTTTTTAGTTTGGTCAGTATTCTTACTTTATATAAAGCCCACCACTTTCATAGAATTCTGTATTCAATTCTCAAACTGAAGCTTCCTGCTAATTGCATCGGGTTTTTTGTTTCGCTACCGTACCATTCACCACAACAGAAGTTCTTATTTTATCTACATTGTGTAGATTCTTCGCTTGCAGTCTACGATTTTCGCGCAACTTTCTATCGCGCATAATTTCTGTGTTTTTTGGGAAAAGCCCAGCCCTGTGCTCTTTTAAAACGTAATCATTGTACATGGATATTTCTTCTCCAATTATTATTATCAATCTTTTGTTGCTAAGACTCGACTGTAGTAACTTTAGCTACTTAATACTGGTAAGTATAGCGACAACTTATGTCTATGATCTTCTTAGTAACGAATGTTGTCTTGTAGCAAAGTAAAAGCAAAGTTCAATTCATAGCGAGCCGAGTGACTTTGAAAAAGCCACTTAAACTACTCAGCGCATGATCAAACGCTTTAAAAGTGATCCCGAGCGCGCCAACATGCATGTATAGATACTATACTAGAGCCCATAATTGATGATACGCGAGAGGAAGGATGTTTTGCCTACAAATCTGGCACAATCAGGATTCGAATTAAATAAAACTACTAATATAAGTGGCAAGGCTCAGGTGGCGATGGGCTCAAAAGAATCTGTGGAATGGCACTCATGTTTACAGGCACAACCCAGCGTAGGAATCTCACGAGATCTGGTCGAAATTGCGGTAGTTTATTAGATGCCCTTTAAATATATGTTCGATGAAATGTGTGAATAGATCGACTTTCTGGTGATCTTTGGCCTGCGTCATTCAGTACGCAACTTGCGACTGACAATTATAATATTGATGATTCTATTACTAATTATAATCACTACTGACAGCGTGCAATTTAACATCATTGTCTATCATGAAGTCATGATCGAAGTCTAATTGTTTTGAATTAATTGATTTCTTTTTACAGAATACTGTTCGTTTCGCCGAAAGGCCAAGTAGACCATGACATCATCAATGAGGACGGTAGCAGTCAGCACAAGTTCTTCTACAGCAGACCCGAGCAGATCGCAAAGTCCATGAAGAAAGTCATACAGAAGTACAAATTGGAAGAGTTTAATGTGTGATGGTATTTCTTATGAATAAAGCGGTGGTATTTTACACTACGAAATTATTTTATTTTAACACATTTAAATTAGCTACCAAGAAACGCAATTCTTTATTGTATGTATTATAAAAGGAGTACATATGCGAGTATACCCACTACGAAAGTATCAGAGCTTCTATAAATCGAATAATAAATAAAAAGATAATCGTCTATGTAATGTCAAAAGTATGCTTGAAATTAAACTCCTGTTTTTCCTTAAAATTGAGCTGTGTAAGCGAGAGAACGGCTTATTCTAGACTTAGATATTATTACGCCATGTAGCCTCTGAAGATGGTGACAAACGAGGTAGCAGTTCACAGTATTATGTGACGGCTACCGATAGTTATTTGCAACTAGGTAATGAGTTGCAGATGCGTTGCCTACCTTTAATGGACACAGGATAAAGTGAAAAAAAAAGGATTTTTCCTTTTCCTATCTATCTCCTTGTCCGACAAATCCTCTTCCTCGTTAGCGGAAGTGCAGAACACTTCTAGTTCACGTCTGTCTACACTGAGGTCGTCGTATTTCACCAGTTCAGCCGGCCCATTTGTGCATCAGATGTTGCCAGCTGTACCACTGTTAAAAATGTTCTAATGAACCGATGTTTACCTAAAACTGAATAATACCACTAAATGCAGATCAATCGATCTGTTCTTTTTTAGATTAGATTAATATTTAGACTAATATATTTTATAATTAAACAAGACAAATGACACAAAATTATTTATCGTATAGATGCATTGCGATTGTGCAATTATATTTCCAAGCCGAGACGACTTGCGACAACCAAGAAACTATTATTTAGGACAAGAGGTAAACGAGCCAGTCGTCTATAACTTCTAGAAAGCACAAACTTTACCCAACAACCCATTAATCCTCACGCTTAAACGTCCAGTACGCCCACTATCGCACACAGTGAAATCGACATTGGTGTGTATCATCATTATGAGCTAACTAGAAAGAAAGATACTCACATC
>JWHW01028117.1:262870-279845 GCA_000931545.1 Papilio glaucus | reverse complement strand
CTCACGACTTTTATGCAATCGTAAGATTGCATGTTCAACCTTGATTCACTTATGCAGGCGACCTTTTCTTAACCCAGATGCCCGATAGCTTTATTGTGAACCTTAATTTTTTACTGTAGTAAATTAATATACGTACAAGATTTTGGGCAGAAATCCTTCGCAGAAGCGGTCATAGCACAATGAATTAGGGTAAACGAATTATAGTCACACGGTCGGGATTCGATTCTTGTCTACAAGTGCTCAGTAAAAAACTAAATGCGCGAGGGTATTATTGTCATAAGGCCCCTTAACTTAGACTATTGCTATTAGAGATGTCTAACCTCCGTTTAGAGACAAGCATCCACGCACTCCCGTTACCTAGAGGTTAGGCAGAGATTACTGTTATCCATGTAATGGGTATTTGGGTACATGTACCGCCTTTCTTTAGTATGGTCGATATAACTTCGTCCGAACCGTGCGGTACTCATAAATTAAACCATCGCAATTGTCATGAAGGCCTAGTATTCTAGATTTAAGATTATATTTAAAGAATTTTACGTGCCGTCTCATGTTTCGTAGCGAGCACCACATAAAACCAGCACGATACGACGGGGACATTGAACACGAAGCCTCCGCTGTCGACTTTTTGACCTTGACATCGATCACACCTACTGTGCCTACCCTACCGCTAGCAAATCGTTATTCTAAACGTAGTAGACAAAATACAATAATATATAATATATTTATTTAAAGTGAAACCATTCCTTTTTATATGAGTATCATTGAGTGTTCTTGCTTCACTGCCAATATGATCAGCCTTAGCGGGTTGGCGTCAAATTCAGCGGTAGCTTTCCCTTGCAAAGGTAAGACGGGACGGAGATATAAATAGTGACAATAACATTACCGTGTTTAAGGATACACAGGAACAGTTTCCTTTTGCGTTAAATTAAGTTCAACTGTCACTAAGGCGTATTTGTACAACTAGCTCTTTAACAATTAAATCAATGTCTAGAGCATCGCGGTCTAATATGCATCAACTAAAGGTTTTTGGATGGATACAGAAAGAATAATATAAATTAAACTTTAATAATCTTGCTACGTCAGTGATAATTATCTCGTCAATGTAATTTTTTTATGTATATATAATTAGTAGTAGTGAAACAAACATATAATATCGCTACAAAAACAACGCTCAACAATTAATGATAAGATATATTGAGTGTAATTTAAATAAGTAATTGCTAATTACAAAATTGATATACAATATTTATTTTAAAATAATTGCATGTAACAACATTACATAAAGGTCAATAACTTAAAAGAAGGCATAGCATTTGTCTCAAAATATTCGGATCGAGATTTTATTCTTACAAATAATAACCAATGTAATTATTACTTTCCTACTATATTATATGTATATTATTATAAATGCGAAAGTATGTATTTGTGGATGTATGGATGTTTGTTATTCTTTCCCGCAAAAACTACTGAATGGATTTTAATGAAACTTTACAATAATATAGCTTATACATCAGAATAACACATAGGCTATAATTTATAAAGGTATTGTCTGAATTGTCCAAAATATAAAGGAAAGTATCAAGTAAGGGGGGAAAAAAATATATAAAAAAGATATATATAATGCATAATGGAAATGGTTACCTAAAATAGATCTACAAAAAGCCCGCGACAGCATATATCTATACTTTATGTGTAAGTCATTATCGCCAAAATAGTGAACAATCTATTATAGAGCGGAGCGAAGTTTACCGGGCCAGCTAGCATACCACAGACTTATGGTCTAAGACACGGCAATTTATAGCCTCATCTGTTATTTGATCAGGACCTAGATTATATGTTAGATAATACGTACAATTGATAAATCATAAGCTCCGAGATAAATCTGGAGCCAACACTGTTAAATCGTAAAAAAAATAGATTGAACCCTTGCTTAACTCGCCGTAGCCAATTCTAAGGGTCAAGTCTATGTTGTTTGTAACGGGTAAACTGAGACTACCGAAACAATTTTTTCACCATTAGAAAGCTACGTAACTATAATTCAATTTTTTTAATGATTTTTATGCAATAAATTTATTGAGTCGAGGCCAGGCGTGTACAGCTTCTTTTTAATATCAATAAAAAAGTTTTAACTTAACGCGACGGAAAACAAATACTTCAAATAATATAACGATGTGTAAAACACCATAATCAAGTTAACATGGTCTCAATATAAACACGGATGCAGGCATATAGCATATTGCGTTCTCGGAAGCTGAACAAAGTGGTACCCGAGTTATAGTTGATTCTTAGAACAATAACACCGCTTGTCGTTCAATCATTGCAGGTCGTCGACCTCTGTTACCTCGTTCGATTAAAAACACTACTTAATGTCGACTACTCCATTACACTTGAAAAAAGAAAACTATACTCTAAAAAAAAGAAATTATGAAATATAGACGATATGAGCATAGACCACTTTACGGTAATACGGAGGCCATTTAGGTGAGAACAACCGAGGTGTCATCGTCATCTCGACGTTCCAGATTTATCAAAATCCTAAATTTTAAAACAAACATTCGACTGAAACTCAGCTAACAAACAAATCGGTGGTCAGGATGTTTACTTGCAAGTAAGTATTACTTTAGTTAGCTGTTTTTCTTCTTCTCCTTTCTTTTCAGTCGATATTCCTCCACTGCAGGACGTAGGCCACTACTTCCGTTCATAATATTGATATTAGACGGTACATTTTTTTATAATCAACGAAAAAGACAAAGGCTTTGCGGAAATATTGATCTATTAATCGACTTCCCTATACACAAAGTACCTATCATTAATAAAAAGATGTCATCTTCAAGGAATTTGTCAAGATAAAATCCGTTTCTTGTTAGGGTATGTATAGGGTTAATAAAGTGATAATAAGTGTGATAATACAATATCGTCATAAAGATTGGCAAATAGATGGCTTAAAGTGGGAATAATGTTTGTCAAACATTGTCAAACGATGCCTCTGCAGTTTATCATGGACAGATGTTGTTGGGACAAATGTTCATAAATTAATAACAGTAGCTAATAATTAATTTGGAAAAGCCAGGGTGCAGTATCACACTTTTAAAAAAGCAATCCTGCTATAATTTGACAGCACGTTCAACCACGAGACTGCAACCGCTGCATCTGAGCTTTAAGAACCTCGATTTCCTTTAATAATGTAATTATACATTTACGCTATTCATTTAACCCCTTTTTATTTTAGTAGACAGTTTACTATTTTTTTTCCAAAAATTAATATACGTTTATCTTCAACATACACTACACAACAAAAATGCCATAGAAACTTTTTCATAAGGTTGCGGCAATTTATAGGTCAATTTGTGCAATAATTGAGAGCAATTAGATCAAATGCGCTGAGTCACGAATACCATTCAAGTAGGTAGTAGATGTTAGAATGGTTAGGTATTATAATCAATTGATACCCGCGACAAAGACTTACAGTGGGGTAAATTTCCGAACGCACCCGCATAGATTTTACAACCTTTTCTGTTTTTTTTTTGTCACTATTGCTGCATTTGATTTTAAACCCAAATTTGTTGCTCTTAAAGTCTGCTTGCAAGAGTATCTAATGTTTACGTTGTATCCAGGTCTCCCCTTCTTTTGGACCATTCACATGCAATTTTTCAATCAAACTCCTACCATAATGGGATGTTTCGTGTCTACTTGCAATTAGACACGAATAAGAGGGGGCCTATAACTTGCGAAAATTAGTTATGGTTACGGTCACTCGTAACAAATTTTTAATGCTGTCATGTTTTTACTGAGAATTATTTTTATTATTTGAGTAATTTGTCAAATCATTATTTGTGGCAATTGACAGAATTTTTTTTTTCAGATACCTTTTTGGTAGATCTAACAAATGTAAACAAAGAATTTAACTTTTCTGTCTAAGGTTTTTAGTTTCGTTAAATAGAAATAATAAAGCAGCTTACCATTAATTATATACCGCTGCCTGTCATTCAAAAGTTCCTTCGTCAACTTTGGGCATTCCTTATTTAAAATCGAGCACAATTCCTGCAACTTTCCACCGCTGTGTTTACCAACAACATCAATGAAATAATTACACTTATCGGCATCCGCCGCACTGGTTATCAATTCTAGATCATTAAGACTAAACAGACCTTTCTTTACGAGCACGTCTAGTAAGTTTGTATCGCACAATTCACGAAGTAACGTCGATTTATGCTGAGCAAGGCCGGCACATACGTCCCCCAACGCGGCCATCGTTGAACTAACGTGTCGGGCTGTGCGCTGCGCTGCGGCCGCGAGCTGCGAGTCGGCGAACTAGCGAAAGAAAAAAAAATGGTTGCTTCGACTGCCATTGACTGCCCATTCAAACTGGAGAACAGATGGAACGAACGCGACAGTGTAGGTATGTTTATTACTTTGGCGCCCCAACGGAAATCACTGCAGTTAGTGATTTCAAGGTTCCCCCTCCGAAATGTTACCCACCATATTTTACACTTATTTGAAAAGATAAGGATGAAACCGCTATTGCAATCTTAAAGCTACTGATTTTATCTACCTGTATAACGAAGAAAATACAATTGTATAATATTTTTAAATTTACACACCACATTTAGCCACATCAAGTGGCTACCCCACGTCACAGTATAAATATGGAAATTCTCCATAATACTGATACTGTGCCCACGTAGAGATTAAGGATTTATGAGATACTAGCTGTGCCCGCGACTTTGTCCGTATGGAGTCGTGACTTTGGGCAGCATTTTTAATTTTATAGCCAATTATTTGATTATTTTATTTTGCTAATAAAATTCATCTAAACATTAAAATAAGCTACCCACCGGCGCGGCGGCGCAGCGTTCATTGTGTACTTGGCAAATTTATTACTTGCGTTCATTTCAGTTTCACATAATTGTAAAGACTCCGTAAATGACACTACCTACCTTAATTTTACTCTGTATTTCTCTAATATATTTTCTCGACGCTCACATAATGAAACAATTACATAATTCCATACAAACTTTCATTCCCTATTTTTATTTTACCCCCCTAAGAGTAAAATTTATACAAACTTTGAATGTCACATTTGATTATATCTAATCAAACCCTTAAAAAATAAGTTTCAAATTTCTAGCTTCAAAAGTGACAAAACTTCCATAGAAGTTTTCATCCCCTACTTTTATTTTACGCCAGTAAGGGTAAAATTTCTACAAAGTTTTAATGTCAACTTTGTTTATATCCAATCAAAAGCCTAAAAATAAGTTTCAAGCTTCTAGCTTTAAAAATGACGCAACTTCCATACAAACTTTCATCCCCTATTTCAACTCTTTTTTAAATTAAAAAGTAGCCTACGCCCTTTTTCGGGCTCTAAACCAAATTTGCAAATTTCATTTAAATCGGTTTAGTAGTTTAGGCGTGAAAGCGTAACATACAGACAGAGTTACTTTTGCATTTATAATATAAGTAGGAATTTGGCACAGTCCTGGCACGCCTCTCTCTTTCTATCCCAATCCATACATCTACATACGTAAACATGCTCGTCGGTTACGCGAAGATACTCTTAATATCGCTTTTCATTAGTATGTCCCCAATCTAGTCGATAAAGATGTCCTCATCAAGGACAGCCAACATTTTCATTCTCTTTTGCAACATAAATTTGCCTTGTCACTGTTTTTTCATTCATCTCTCAAACATGCCCGAACCACCGTCAATTTTAGTCACAAAAATATAAATGTATAAATGCGACAACTCTAGTGAGTTACCGCCTCGTCTGATTCACATTCCAACGGTCGGAGGATCCATTCTAAGGCAGCTTACAGGAATAACTCCCAATTTTAGATTATTATCTCTTCTGCTACATTTGAGACTTGGTAAATGGGAGATGAAGATTCCTTAATAGGAATCTTCACAAATACGTACTCACTACACAAATTTGTACCGTTAATATTTTTATGTAATAGATACTTTTTATTGGTGGAAAAAGAAACATCTTAATCGTGCACAAAATCCAAAAAAAATATAGACAGTCATAAAGACTGCTGATAGAAATGAAAACTCTAAACGTCTTTCCAGCGCGACAGTAGTTCAAAAATAAATAAATAATCAACAAAAATGAAAGGTCATCTTAAAATAAAATTCAAATTTTAACAATGGTAAGGCCCACAACAACATCTGTTGCACGAATGGGGCGGCTCGACCGGTGAAATACCACCTCACAGCACAGGCGTGAATTAGGAGTATTTTATACTTCTGCGTTTCGTCCGATGAGTGAGGTGACGGAGGCCCGATGTCAATCCTCTTCCCTTTCCCGTCATTTCCTACAAAGGATAGCATGGTAAGGGGAAAATGAATGAACGGGGAATAAATAGGAGAAGGAAATATCCTTTTTTTGTCATACCCTCCTCTGTCCATTAAAGGCAGGCAACACATCTGCAACTCATCCTAACCCGGATACCAATGGGTAGCGGTCACTTGACACTTGGTCACTTGCTCGTTTGCTACTTTCTTCCATAAAAAAGAATACAGGAAATATAAAAGAAAAAAAGTTCGTGGAAACTGTTCCAAATTCAAATAAGCATGTTGCTAACGCATATCGAGCGTGGTATTCACGCGAACCCAAGTGCGCGACAAAAGGAGCCAGTTCACCTCAGCTCCAACTTCTATTCGTAAATTTGACTCGCAGTAGACCTTTTTCTGCTACAGAATATCGACCAAACATATGATGTGTTTCTGATTATAGTTCTGATTATATTCATAGCCAAACTCATGTTTTTATTGGTAAAAAAATCACATTGGGCGTGGAGAAAGGGTCTACACTCATTATTTACCATTTTTCTTTCTTCAGGTTGTTGAATTCGTCAGATTATCTTATCACGTTATCCTTGAACTATTTCCTTTAAATTAAAATAAAAATTTCACCGCGCTCGAGAAGGTCCACGTACCGGTTTTTTATAATAAGTTTTTAATCCCTGCACTCCTTTGCATTGCGATTATTGAAATCTTAATCTGACACGCTCGAGTATGTACGATGATCGATTTATTTTTTACAAATTTAATGGGCTACCTTAACCGCGCGGCTGTGCATAGATGACTGATTTGTGGTGTAGGGTACATGCTTAACAGTCCAAGTCCATGGGGGGTACGATAATTAAATCTGAGGCGCTCGCGGATATACAGAAATTCCGCTTCAGCTACTATATTTCATTCCTTTTGAGACACACATTTACTTTGATGAAGGAACGTTTAGAGGTGAAAATTTACAAATAGCCATTTTTACATATTTGTAGTTTCAATTTAAGGAAATCTATAGTATTTAAAATTGTAACATACATTTCTTAATGACAATTGATTCATGTTTTGTTTTTTTTTAATTACTTTTTATAGTATTCTTTATTGTTAACATATTTTTAGACGAAAATGTAGTGACGTTTGTTATAAAATCTGACAGACGGCCCAAATAAGAATTACAGATTATATTATATATACTTGGCCGTGCTTGTTTTGTGTTATTTTCAATTGTCATAGCTGTGTTCTTACGAAAATATTTCAAAGATCTAACTAAAATAAACGTGTTTTAAAATAACCACGAAAAATGTTATAAAATCAATTAGTAGAAGCTTATTTGCATTAAATATTATTAAGTCAGAGGCTCAGAGGTGTTAACATGGCGCCCAAAATAAGAAAAGCTGTAGAAGGTAAGTTTTCGTATAGTTTAAATCTAATATTATAAAGATATTCACAATTTTTCTGTCCTCATCCATGTTTATTCTAACAGTTTGTTTTGTTTGTTTAATTAAATTTTCAGTCTGGCTATATAGTAAGCATGTAAGTTTCTTTGCAGACACTGATTCAGGATCTGATTCAGATAGCGGTTCAAGTGGAAGTCGTAGCAAAAGCCCCAGCCCCGGTAAAGAAGGTAGCAGGTCTCGGTAAATATTGCTTCGATTCATTTGTTACAAATGTGTAAAGTTGTGTGAGATTCAGTTTGTTTACATGCATGCCTTAACTTAAGATAATTTTTAACTTAGTCTTTGTTGAAGAAGGCATATATGTAGTTTAGCTTGATTTTTAGGTAAATATATCACACATTTACACCCAATATGTAATAATTGTAATGTTGTAGATTACATATTTCTATTTCACATCTTCATATGATGCGAGATATTAAATCCTAGCATGTAATATGAGCATGGCTCTCATATTTTTGGTACAAGAAGTGCCCTGAGTTTAAATGTAGTTTGTACCCTATAATATAAAAAAAAAGAATGTTTAAATTTCTACAGCTCTTGATTGGTATAATAACAGAATTGTTTGTAAATCAAATCTATACTAAAAGTGATTTCTTTTCTAACTATATATATTTCTCTAACTATATCTATACATATAATAAAAATGTAACTGATCGCTGTCTGTACATGGAAGATATTTGAGAAAAATTATTACTGGGGGGCCTTCATAAACACAATAAAACCCAAAACAATGATTAATAGAATTTTTGTCTATCTGTATGTCTGTGTGTTTGGTACTGCTAATCTCAGAAACGTCTTAACCGTTTTTAGTGCGGTTTTCACTAATGTATTGTGGTAAGCTTCACTTAACATTTAGTGTTTGTTTTATCACAATCGGTTTATAAATAAAAAAACTTATATCAATTTAACTGTGCTATGGTCACAATGTGTCAACCCCACATATGCAGGAAAAGAGCAGTGAGATGATGATGACATTAGGGTATTATTAAGTAGGGAATATCTAATCTAAAATAGCTTTGCCAGTGAAACCGCGGGGCACAGCTAGTAGGTAATATTTTTTTAGAAATTAATTTCTATAAGAAATGCATTAAAATATTAAACTTAACAAAAAATGGAATATGATGAATTAGTTATTCCAAGTAAATAAGGATATATATATATCAACAATTAAATCTTTGAAAACTTTGTTGGTAATTTTGTGATCAGCCTACTTGGAAATGACCACCTATGGTTCCTCCTATGGTCCTAATGTTTGAAATGTTGGATACCAATTTGTCTTGTTTTAATTTCTGTTCTATTTTTAAATATAAAATAATAATAATATTAATGTTTCAAGTTATTTGTATTTTCTGTACTATCTATGTTAGTTTAATAAAAGGTCTAAAGCACCTATTAATTATTTCCTTTTCTTGAGTTAGTGGTGGAGCTTGTACCAACTTTATGGTATTGCACAGGCTCATAATTTTTTCGATGTACTGAGATATCACTGTGAAGACAAATATTAGAACATTTATGTGATTGTCTACAGACTTGCAATTGCTATTGTCTACTGAATAAAATTGCAGTTGCTAATATACTATTTCAAATATTGATAATTACTTTCAGATCAGTATCCCGTAGTCCAGCACGCTCAGGCAGTGAATCTCCTAAATCAAACAGGTCCAGAAAATCCTCAAATGCCTCCAATGCGTCTCGCAGCAAATCTAATTCACCAACTGGTTCTAACAGATCTCGGTCAGGTTCAGCCCAGAGCAATAAATCTGGTTCATCAAGCCCTAAATCTCGAGCCTCCGTTAGCCCTAAAATTAGAGCATCCAAGTCTCGTTCAAGAAGTGGCTCACATAGATCTAGATCTGCCTCAGGCAGCAAAAGATCTAGATCCGGTAGCGCTAATTCGCGTTCTCCCAGCCCAAAATCTGGTGCTCAGAGCCCAAAATCACGTTCACAAAGTCCGAAGTCTAGATCGCAAAGTCCAAAATCGAGATCACATAGTCCTAAATCAAGATCTTCAAAGTCTAGATCCAATAGTCCAAAATCGCCCGGTGGTAAGAGTCGCTCAAGGTCTGCCAGCGGCAGTCCAAAAAGTAGGAAGTCAAGGTCACGGTCGGGAAGTGCCACATCTAGATCCAAGAGTCCGGTACAAAGGCAAGATGTGGCAGACAGTAGATCAAACTCTCCCAATCTTATGATTGATGATGAACAAGGAAATGAAAAATCTAGGAGTAGATCAAGGTTGGTGCTTGTTCTATTTTTTATTTTATATTCTATGTAACTGCAAACAATTTTGCACACAGACACCACATGTCAACACACGGTCGATTTGGAGTGAGAGAAATCTTATATTAATTGTGTAAACATTTTCCTGTTTCACTTTTGTACTATCTAATATTAGTGAAAATGGAAATTTGCCAGTTTTTATAGGATTATCCTTTTTTAAGCATTAGCCACATTAGACGGGCTGGTTGGCGTAGTTAGCAAGATAATTGCTTTTCAAGCCACAGGTTGTGGGTTTGATTCCTACCCAGTACAGACATTTGTCTGCTGAGTTTGAGGTGTAATTATAGTGAGGGTAATTATTAAGTATGTATTTACACAAGAAAAGTTGTATTATGTAGTATATCAGTTACCTGGTTTCCATAGTACAAGCTCTGCTTAGTTAGGGATCAGATGGCCGTCTAATCCCAAACTAATGTGCATAATGTCCAGGATATTAATGTTATTATTATTGCAGTGTAAAATCTAATTATTAAGCTATCAAACTTTGAAATCTAAATAATTGTAACAGTTTGATGCTAATAAATATTATTTCATTTCACTATAATATTAAAAACATGACGCACAAGAATATTCACAATTACATTAAATCTAATATGTCGATACAGAAATAAAACATAAAATAGTTACCATTTACTTCTGGGATTTGCTTATTTATTTATTTACATTGGTTTTCACATAAGTGTGAGTAATTACAAAAAAACTGAGGATATAAAACTTACATTTGTAACATACTTCTAGAGGCCACAGAATAAAAAAAAATGTCAAATAAGAATGCATTAGCCGATGTATCTCTTATTTAAATCACAATAGATATTCCAACAATTGAATCTTTACCTAAAGAAAGGTTAATAGCTTTTCTGTATCTCCTTGTATACTTCACATTGACATTAGCACATGGTCATTCAGTACTTTAGGTTGTGTCTTGTTAAATTTATAGGTCTGGCTCAAAACATTCAAGGTCAAGATCAAAAAGCAAATCAAAATCCAAAAGTCGTTCTAGGTCATGTTCAAAAAGTTCAAATGCATCTGATGGAGAAGTTACTGGTAAGAAAATAATGTACTTAATACACATTACTTACACACTTAATTACAAACACAATTAACTGTCCCCTGCAAAAATAGTAAATAATAGAAATGGAAATCCATGATCTCTGCCTACTCTTCTTCATATTATAGTAGAGAAAAGCAGAAAATTTCAAAGGTTTGTAATGTCATGTGAAAAGCATGTATTTGTGTGCTTAAATTACAAATGCTGGCTAAACTTACAAGATCAAATCAAATAAACTATCAAGATCAAACTAATGTACTATGGAATTGTATATCTTAAAAAGATGTACAAAAAGTCAGTTAGAACTTATCTACATTCTAACTTCTAAGAAAATAGTCATGTACTATGCAGGATGTGGAAATAATTAATTAAAAATGGAATTAAATACGTTAGTAACACTAAGGATGTCATGCACATTGTGATAATCCTGTACACTATATAATTTAACTTAACATCTTAGGAATTATCACAAAATAAAACTAACACGCGCGAAAATGAATAAGGCTGGTCAACTAGTATATACCTGAGCAGGGTTGGCAACTCCACATAAAGTAGGAAAAGGGCAGGTAGGAAAAATACTAAACATAATAGTTATTTGGTGAGGTAAAGGTTGTGAGGTATCTTTCAAAATAACTGATACAATGCCTGCTAATGCCTTGACATAAGATATTCTTTAAAAAAAACAACTCCAATGGGTGTATTCGTTTTTTTTATTAACTATTACTTGTTGACAATAAGTTTGATGTAATGATTTCTTATAAAAAGTCGCTGGCTAAGTACCCTCTTATTTGTAACTATTGTTTGTGCACTGTCTATGCAGAATGAGCTCACAGTATCTTGAGATCTAGCAGTAGTATGCTTGGTTTGAGATTTAATTTGATTAATCACCAGATCCTAAGCAGTTGGTAGTACCCTGCCAGCTTCCTTATTGCAATTTAGATGTTTTTCAATTTCAATAGTCTCGCGTATCATCCTTGGTAGGAAGCGGTATTATAGTTTGATCTTATTTTATTCAGGTGGCAAAAAGAAGAGTGGACAGCTATCAGACTCGGAAAGCGACACCGGTGGTAGTAAAGGTGTTTCCAAACGTAAAAAGGGATCTGGCAGTGGTTCAGACACAAGTGGCAAGCCTAAAAAGAAGTCAAAGAAGGTTGTAGACTCAGATGATGAGAAACAAGGTGAAACTGGTAAGTCGGCGTTGTACTATGATAATTATCAAATGAAAGTAATTTTAAGCTTTTTGTATGTAAATATGTAGAATATTTATATTATATATATGATATATTTTTGTATAGATAGAAATAAACTAGCCTTGGCCACTATCCCACTTGATGTTGTGGTTGAGAGATGGTATGACAAGCCTATTCACACATCTTAACTGGACAGTGACACTGATTCTGGCAACTTATCCTAATCCCTTGCCCAGGGTATAATGAAAGGAGTTTCGAATCACTTCGACCTCTAACTTTGATGCATTATAAATAACCTTTGATAGATGTCCTAAACTATGTTCATAAAAAGAGAAAAAGGGAACTGATAATTGGGATGCCAATACCACTGGAATTTAGTATAGACACCTGTATGGTATCATATTCATTGCTCCTGATATATCATTAACTAACAAACGAAAAGCTTTAAAGAAGTAGTCAACCGGTCTTCTCAGATTGCTACGCGATTTACTGTGATCATATTCATTACCAACACATAATACTTTTTATTTCTGGTAGATGTATGAATAAATTGATATAATATGAGTGTGTAAAGTTCATTATGAAGTAAGGCTTTAAAAAACATGCATGTTGAAATGCATCTTTTATATCTCACATTTATTATTATGTGACATATAAAAGATGCATTTAATAATAATAAAATGTATATCATTACTTTCAGTGACCGCGGACGCGTTATTTGGGGACGCGTCAGATATCAGTACAGAGGACGAAGGGGAAGAAAAGAGGTCAGATAGATCTAAATCCAGGTCAAGATCAAGGAGTCGCAGCGCCGCGAGGTCTGATGATGAAAGACGATCACCGGAAGAGGCCAAGGGTAGCGGTGATGAGGTATACCTTCATTAGTATTCTTTATAATATTTTATTATATGCATTATACATTTTTAATACCTATAGGCCCATTTCGGCCTTCGACTGGTTATTATACCACAACCTCCAAAAAGAAGACAAGTCTGAAGTGAAAGTATATTGTGTTTTGTCTGTTGAGTAAGATGCCGGAGACCTAATTCCAATCCTCTTCTCCTTCCCTGCCTTTCATAATAAGAAAAGGATAAGGAAAGGGTAGAAGATTCGACAGGATAGGAAAAGGATATATACTTTTTTCTGTCTATCCTCTGTCCATTAAAGGTAGGAGGTGCATCATTGGCAACTCATTTGCTTGTTGCATATGGGTGGCGTTCACCTAAATATCTTATGGACAGACTCCTTCACCATCTTCCTTCATAAATAAAGCATACCTACTTAAGTGTGTACATAAAAATGTAACTAAAGACAAAGTAGATTGTAATTCGCGTGCAGAAACTTGTCGATGACTATTCCAGCCATGGATATTACTCCTATTAAATCGTACCTTAAAACTTTAGGAGAACCGTGAGAAACCTGAAGAAGAAGAGGAACCAGAGATTCCGGAGACTCGAATAGACGTTGACATGCCGAAGATCTGGACCGAGCTGGGCAAGGAACTTCACTTTGTCAAACTGCCCAACTTCTTGTCAGTGGAGACTCGACCATACGACCCCAACACATATGAAGATGAAATTGATGAAGAAGAAACGTTGGATGAAGAAGGTCGCGCTAGGTAATTCTTTATTTGATTTTAAAATACTTTTCTTTTTCTTAATAGAGTTAAGGGTATTATTTGGTAAGCATTCTTTGTTTTTATCAACATTAAAATGTACATGTATATAGTTTGTTTCACATCAAGATGGATCACCTTTTGTTTTCTCGAAAAAATGTTTTTGAAAAACATCTTTTCTCATATTTTCATTTTCCTGTTCAACAAAGATTTCCATAAAATTACATATATTTCCGATAAAAGTATAAAAAGTGTAATGGCCGCTATATCAGCCGTATCTAAATGACGTTTATTATTAAAATTAAAAAAAAGTTAAGTAAACTATTTTTTTTGTTATTATATGTTATTATGTTTTAAGCTGAAATTATTCTTTCTTTATCCTAATAAATGCTTTAATAAATAAAATAAAATAAATATGCGCTCACGCCCGTAACCCAGAGGGGTAGGCAGAGATCATGGATTTCCATTTGGCGCGATCCTGGCACACCTCTCTCGCTTCTTCTACATTCATACATCTACGCATACAAGCTCGTCGGTTATGGGTGCTCCTTATATCGCCCTTTTTTAGTAGGTCACTAATTTGATCGACATAAGTTCTCCTAGGGCGTCCCCTACCAACACTGCCACTCACTTTTGCTACATAAATTTGTTTCGTTATTCTCTCTTCATTCATCCTTTCAACATGCCCGAATAATGCTTTAATAATTACAAAGTTATTAAATCTGTATTGCCATAAGATGACTATCTTGAAGTCGAAATCGATTCTGGGGTACCTTTCACTGACGATGATATTAAAAATCTGTCAATTTGTTCAGGTTAAAATTGAAAGTTGAGAACACGATTCGCTGGCGCACGGTGTTTGACAAGGAGGGCAACGCGGTCAAGGAGTCCAACGCGCGCATGGTCAAGTGGTCAGACGGCAGCATGTCTCTGCACCTCGGCTCCGAGATATTCGACGTCTACAAGCAACCGCTACACGTAAGTTTATTATGGAAATCCTTTATTATTTATTTTGACTTTGATCTTCTGAAATTTTTTTAGTCTATCAGAATATCAATATGTGTCCCTTATCTATGACTGAATTGAAGTTTAATTTTGGTTCCTCAATGATTTTAAAAGTAAATATGTTTATTTATATAACATACCAATAACATACCCCTCTTTCTCAGAACTCGTAACTGATTTTGGTGACCTGATTAGATACAAAAGGCGGAGTTAGGAAACCTATTGCGGTCATCAATTAGCAATGGTCAGTGACTAGCACCTAAACTGTCTTGGAGAAATAACCCGAACAGGTTGTTATGTGTTATATGTTGATAGTTGAATAAGAAATTAAACACTTTATATAAAATTCCATATCACAGCAAATTGCTAATTCGTATGGCCGCCATTTTGGTGGCGTGATTTCGTGACATTCAACACTCAGTAACATTAGCAACCCTATCTTGTTTACTGCTATTGTTGTTATTATTGTCATTTTTGTTTTAAAATGAGTAGGAAAATACATTACAGTCATGCTCATTAATTATTATTTAAATATGTTAAAAATAACTTAACCAAAACATTGATGATGACATGATATATCAAAAATATTAATGTGCATTCCAAGCCAGTATAAATTATTCACCACAGCATTGGAATCAACATCGAATGATAAAAAGACACTTAGGGGCGATTTCACTGTTCGCGTTAAACAAGTTTTGCTTAATCTTAGTTTATAGTTCGATTATAAACTTGGTTTTCGTTAAACGAATTTCACCAGCTTCTATTTGATCGCGTTTACGAAAACGATGTTTAGTGACGTAAAGCTTAAACATCGCCTTCAATATAAGTGCAGATGTCATGTTATACAGTTTGTCAACGTCAAAGATGTTCCATATGTAGCCGTCAAATTGAAAACGCGTTTACAGAGCTAAGCGGCCGTTCGTAATTTAAACTCAGAGCATAACTGCATTTAGTTTATTGTTGGTGAAATGCAATTTGGACCTCTAAACTCCGTTAAACGCGTAAGCCGAGTTTAGGTCGAACTAATCGCGTTTATTTTCAACGGTGAAATCTCCCCTTACCAATTTAACCAACAGACTTATCAGCAGTAAACATATTATTAATATTTTGTTTTACTTTTAAAAGATATCTACCATATACAATAATTATATACTTAACTTTTTATCTTATTGACAATAATAATTTCATAATCATCAATAAATTGAATTCACTATTAGAATTTTTGCTAGCTATACTTTTTAGTTACGGATGACATCACGTGGATGTAAATTTGACATTATCAACTTATGGGGGTCAAATTACATGTTATTATTATAAGCAGTACGTAATTTCCGACACAATTACCGCAATTTAAAGAACCTAATTTCAGAATACAACACTACCCTAAGATCTTGAAACTTAAAAATCTTCCTCATTCCAGGGTGACCACAACCACTTGTTCGTCCGCCAAGGTACTGGTCTTCAGGGGCAGGCGGTGTTTCGCACCAAGCTGTCCTTCCGGCCTCACTCCACGGAGTCCTTCACTCACAGGAAGATGACCCTTTCCCTCGCCGACCGCTCCACCAAGACCTCCGCTATCAAGATCCTGTCCCAAGTGGGCGCTGACCCTGACGCTGATAGGAAATATCAGTTGAAGGTATATACACAGTTCAACTTTATTCATAGTGTTTCGAAACACGAATCTACTTGTTACTTGGGTAGCACAAATTATATTGGTGCAATCGCTATAAAATTTCACAGGACACGCTGCCGATCTGAAGATTTTATGAAAATTTCCATTGAAATAGATCGGGCCGTCAGTCAATAGTGAACACGTATGTTTGTATGCTCCCTATAGCTATCAGTAAAACCATAGTCTTTTGAAGGTTTTTGTTTTTTTTTTCTGTAGAAGGCGGCAGATAAAGAAACGAATTACCTGATATTATGTCACCTGATACCCATCTAAATTCGCAATAATCAATAGTTACGGATGAGATGGATACTTTTTTTTGTAGGACATATGAAGGGCCTTTGAATAAGTCCTTATTGTAGCAAAGAGAAAAGGAAGGCCATTTCTCTTGGTCTAGTCATGCAAAGTATTCTGTTACTTTGCTACTAC
>JWHW01028117.1:240775-260424 GCA_000931545.1 Papilio glaucus | reverse complement strand
GGTAGTTTTAAACCATGACTTGTACTGGCAACAAACCAAACCCTAAATAATGTTGACAATGTTGACCAAAAATATTAGAATTAATCGTTTTTGAACACATTGACGAATTAAAATTTTAGCTAGAAACCCGATTGAATTTTGTTTCAGGTCTGTCTAAAAAACGAAGATAAAATGTTTATAGATGAAAAATTGTAAATATTACAATTCGTGTAATTTTATCATACAATAAATGAATGATGTAATAAATTACAATGAATATGAATTTTTTTTTTTGTACAAAAATCCTAACATAATTACAAACACAAGCTCGAAGCTCCCACTACTCTGAATATTCAATAGGTTACGCGAATTTCAAATTAAAGGTGTTTCCTTTCTTAATTTTGGGAAATTTAGGTTTATTGGTACGTTTTCTGCGAACGAAATAATATCAAATTTTATAAATCAAGAGCTTTCTGCTACTAAGATTATATCTAATAATTTAAAAAATCTATGGCTTAATTTTAGTTCCCTTCCTCTTCCCATGCATTCCTAATAAGGATAGGACGGGAAGAGGAAGTGAATTGGATGGGGAGGGGATGGCCATTTAGCTAAGTAATTATCAAGTGTTGACGTACTACATACGACTCGTACCATTGTTACCTAGTACACTATTTCCTGTTATCATTGCATTAAGATGACACTGTTGTGGAGAGTTTTGAACAATTCTCTCAGGTTTTGGACCGGTAAGGATCCATCCCAGGGCTGTACGTTGTGCGGCCGGTCTGACTGAGGACCCGTTGATTAAACCTGTCTTATTTTATGGCCATAAATATTAGTTCCAAGTAAGATATCGATTTTACTCAGCGAGCAAAAGTGCAATCGAGGGTATGCTAAATTAACAACAGACAGTTCCGTCCATTCCATAGGTTGATGGAAAGAAAATAGTTTTAGTACTGAGGACATGTGCATGCACCTGGATACAAAAGCTAGGATCAAAGCGCGACTGAATGTGCCGTTGATTCGGTTATAAAAGATGCTTCTGATGACCCTGATGAAGCGCTCGGAGGGAGCGACCAGTGCTGCTCTTCCTTTAGCGTTGACATAAGCGGTAGCTAATAGAACTTGTCGCGTAGAACCTTTTTTGAAAAAGTGGAATTTAACTTTAGGAGATACCGGATTACTTAACGCGTGATTCCGCGCCTCTATGTCTAAATCGCTTTTTCGAGACTGCTGCAAACCCCTTTGAGACAGTGATAAATGTAACAATTGGATCCCACGAGTCTTGAACCGTTTAATCTGTCGTTTGACACGTTCAGCAGACTTTTAATGGAACAAAAACAATTTAACAGTGGTAGAGCCCACAACAACAACATCTGTTGCACGAATATGCCGGCCGGCTCGACCCGTGAAATACCACGACCTCACAGAAAACAGGCGTGAAGTAGAAGTACTCTGCGGTTCGTTCGAAGTAGAAGTACTCGTCGTTCGTTCGTTCTTCGGTTCGATGAGTGCCGGAGGCCTAATTTCAGTCTTCTCCCCCATCCCACCATTTCATCATAAGGATAGGAAAGGGAAGAGGATTGGACGGGGAGGCGATTAACGGAGAAAATCCTTTTTCCTGTCCTCTCTGTCCATTAAAGGTAGTCAACGCATATGCAACACATTTGCTTGTTGCGCATGCCTATGGGTAGCGCTCACTTAACATCAGGTTGCTCGTTTGCCAACTGCTTCGATAAAAAAAAAACAACTTGACATTAGTGAAATGAGTTAGTAGACAGTTCACAGTTGAAATACCTCCTATTATTAAAGCGTTTTCCAGACCTCATGATAGTTTGCTTCCGTGACAGCTGCTCCGCCTCTCCCGATAGATGTCCCCTGAGACAGTGCATTTTTTGCTCTTACAGGGTTTTAATGAACTAACGACACATATAAATCTTTAAACGTTGTCCATTCTGAATAAGATCTGGAGATAGAGGTAATTTTACAGTGCAACTGCCGAGACTTGACTGACAGATTGAACTTATGTTGTTTACATTGTACTTGTGGTAGAGGCGGCGAAGTGGGGTTTTCTAGTTTCGCTTGAGCGCGACAGATTTATATATGGAGGTACCTTGGACTCTGTAAAGTACACCACAAATAAGTCATCAAGTAGCCCATTAATCATCGTACATACTCGAGCCCGTCGGATAAAGCGCCATCTGTTAGTCAGGAGGGAAAACTACTCCAACAATACTTACAAAACTCATCAAAATTATTTAAAATAGTTTTAAAAAGATATGCAATAAACAATAACATTTTGCTATATAGTTTTATTAATAACTTTTAAATACACTTTAGCTTGATACACAATTTTACCAACACCTGCAACGCTCCACCATCCTTGGTCCTGTTTGGTCACATTGGGCACGACAAACGCGCACGAGTCGAGGTCGCTCCCGGCGCGGTCATAGTAACGGTCACATGTCGACATCGGAGCTCGAAGCTCACACGACTCTAAATATTTAATAGGAAACGCGAATCTCAAATTGAAGGTGTTTCCTTCCTTAATTTTGGGAAATTTTGGTTTTATTGGTACGTTTTCTGCAAACAAAATAATATCACATTATATAAACAAGAGCTTTCTGTACAACAAATATATCCTACTATTATTATAAATACGAAAGTTTGGATGTATGGATGTTTGTTATTCTTTCACGCAAAAACTATAGAATGGATTTTAATGAAACTTTGCTATAATATAGCTTATACATCAAAATAACACATAGGCTATAATTTATAAAGATATTGTCTGAATTGTCCAAAATATCACGTCATCAAGTATCAGTAAGGAGGAAAAAACTTCGCCATATGCCAGCTATTCTGATGTGCGCTGCAAAAATCGTTAGAGTTACATGTATAATGGAAATGCTTACTTTAAATAGTTCTACGTTAAAGCCCGCACGACAGCATATTATATCTTTTATGTGTAAGCCATCATCGCCAAAATAGTGAACCATTTATTAATTATTATAGGGCGGACCGAAGTTTGCCAGGCCAGCTAGTATTTAATAATTAAAAAATCTAAGCCTGATTTTAGTCCCCTTCCTCTTCTCCCATCCTTTCCTAATAAGGATAGGGCGGGAAGAGGATTGGGTGGGGAGGGGATGGATAGGAAAAGGAAATATCCTTTTCCTGCATCCCTTCCCCTGTCCATTAAAGTACGGCAACGCATCGACAACACATTTGCTTGTTGCGGATGTCTATGGGTAGCGGTGACTTAATATCAGGTGAACGTCTTGCTCGTTTGTAATGATGGGTTAATTGTTGCTTGACTTGGTTGACGAATGGAATTCGTAAAGC
This sequence comes from Papilio glaucus, assembly GCA_000931545.1. Taxonomy (NCBI): domain Eukaryota; kingdom Metazoa; phylum Arthropoda; class Insecta; order Lepidoptera; family Papilionidae; genus Papilio; species Papilio glaucus. The sequence goes on along the minus strand of JWHW01028117.1, from coordinate 257,106 downwards.
AGTTTATTTCAAATCTAATGGAATGTAGAAATCAATATAATCAAGTTATCAAAGTTGTGCCTGGTGAAAGCGATAGGGAATGTCCCTAACCTAACCTAACACAACGCATTAAATAAGCTACGACGAACTATTACACATTCATATGTTTTATCTACGTTACGAAATCTTTCGTCGCAATTCACGGGAACCATGTTATTGTGCACGCGTTGTATAAGATTGTACTTATATTTGCTCGGTACCACCCTACGATACCCCATCAAAGTTTTATCACAATCTTATCATTGCTTTAGGAACGCATAGAGAACAAACATACAAACATTGATTTTTATACGATTGATTTATTTTAAAAAATAATGTAATTTCTTACCTATGATTTCAATACTGATGACTTGAAACAACTCAATAGCCTCTCCGTTAAGGTCTGTATAATACACGCTGAGAACCCAATTGCCGTGGTCATCTTCATCTAGAGGTCCAATAATGAATTCCATGGAACCCATCTTCTTTAAATTGTCATTGAAAATATCATTTGTAGTATTTAGTTTCAGGTTATTCACGTTAAATACTCGATACTTTTTCGGGTTGATCGTATCGTTATTAATGAGGGAATCATTATTAATGATACCTTCATTAATTGTGTCGTTGTAAATGATTGTTTCATTAGCTGTGACAGTCTTGTGTAATTTCGACTGAAAGTCGGGCAGTTTAATGACTTCACCGTTTGGCTTGTTTAAATAGTATCTTGCCTTCTTTTCAGTGACAGATGGCGCTGATAGAATTATGATATCGAACAATTTGCAACTGATGAGAAATGATGGTAACTCGACTTTTGTTTCACCTGTAAATTAACCAGAATTAGCTAATAAAAAAACCGACAGACTGAATGATCATCATATCGTGTTAGTTGACACTCTGGGAAAGAATACGAATCTAAAGACATCTCACTCTTCAAAATCTGTAAAGCCGATCAGGCTTACAGGTCACAATGGAACGGACATACACATATACAAGCGAAAACCATTACCCTCCTTCGGCTACATCTAAGAAATGAATAATAATATAGTAACTTGATTTATTTTTGCGAGATAACACTTATGCTTAAACTGGACAAAATAAAGCCTTCCCTGCGTTTATAGACCTATGCAGGCCGATAACTCGCTTGGGCATGATTACTATTGATTAATTTTTCGTTTGGTAAAATCTGTATTATAAATCGATTATTTGACGTGAACAACAACTCAGCGGTAATTCGATAAGTGGACGAAAATCGAGAATCTTATGAAAAAACGTTAGCTGAACGTGAACCCGATAATAGCAAGACAGACTCCGCTAGTATGTTATAAAGAAATTAAATGAAAGTGATTGTTTTAATGGTTAACAAAGGAGATTAGAACATAGGTTGAAAGCAGACTTGAAGAATATTGAGAAATTTGTATAGATGGCTTGCATTGCATGCTTTAAAGCAAAGATGGTACAGTTGATAAGTAAGACATAAAATATAACATTACTAAATATATATAGCGCTTTACAAGTCATTCTGATAGTTTTTAAATTTCAAACTATTGCTTCGAACACAGAACCCCACAACGTAATATCTTAGTAATCTAACCGCTGGACTACTGGGTTGACGTTTATTTTATTATGTACATTTTTAATGACTGAAAGGCATTGAGATTGTTTGATAAAGAACACGTTTTAAAATGTGACTTTAAATTACAGATGAATTTAATGTACGATCGGGGTACGAAAACCTTCGTCAATTTTCAAATTCACTTTAAAGTAGTAAACAGAAAATTGCACAAAGTAATAATATAACAACTAGGTTCAAAATAGTTCAAAAATCTTCAAAAGATGAGTTTCTTGGAGATTTTTGGTTACCTGAACATTGGTAGATGTCCAAAATGCTGTTAGGGTTTGCATGCTTGGGCCGACACGGCCGGGGAATTGCGATCTCACAGAATACAGGCTCGAAGTAGATTTATTTTATACTTTGATCCCCTTCCCATTCTGTGCACCAGCACGGTCTAAACATGTGAAAACTATTGGTTAACAGTCTCTACTTCTCAACTCTTTTATAAACTAATACCTAAATACATGGATATAAATCTGAGACGTATTGAAGTAACCGAAATCCATAAAGAAACAATTTTTTCGGTTGCAATACAAAATTAAAAATTCGATTAATGCAACTGTTCAACCGAATCGACTAATAAAGTCGATAAAGCAATGTAACACTTTATATTTAAAACGTGCAAAACTATCCCTTACACACTTGTCAATAAAAGCTGTAATCGAATGCGTCTAATTTTACAGATAACGTATTTTAATCGATTATACTTACTAGTGATTGTTGTAGGATATTTCGCTGTCACACACCTCGATAACAAAGTACTAAGTAGAAGAAATACAAGACGCGGGCGCATGGCTCCCTCGCACCCGATCGACTGATAGTAAACACGGGCATATCGCTTAGGACATGCACCGGTCGTCGCCATTTGTTCAAATATTCGATTACCGTTCAAAAATTATGTAGTGCATCATTTGCATTAAATTATATACACAATTAAAAAGTATTTATTAATAACTTGAAAGTCATTAATATAATTTGCGATACAAAAACGCGTCGTGTCTTCAGTTTTGGAATTTTCTCTGAAAGTGACAAAATTATAATTAAACGTGTCGGAAGTTGGTAATCTCCTAATTTATAATTCCCTGCTAATGATCTCATAACTACAGTTTCGACGTTATTTTACAATTTTGTTTTTAGAAATCTCCTATAAAATGCAATCGTTTAATTATCGTGTGACAGGCGCTTGAAACGTGTCATATGATAATGACATTGAACTGTGTGACGATTGTGTTACCAGAATTATTGTTGTGGAGGACTGGTTGTTGGTGGAGCTCCACTACAGGTTCCTTCTTGTTAAAATAAGACTTGAATTTTTCTTGATCATTTTTCCCGAACTGTTATGTCTGACTAACTACGAACACGCATACTCTCTAAAGTTGACATCAGCGATGTTCCTTATTCAAAGAAGCACATGACATCTATTTTACTTATAAATCAAGATACCTATTTTACTTATAAAGCCACAACAAGTATGCATGTTCATTGATTTTTTACAGATTTCGGAGATCATCTTATGGACGCATGCAACATCGTTCCCGTAATCCCGTCGCTTAGTTTAACCTTAAGATTAAACTTTGGTTTGGTTAAGGTGATGTTATTTCATACTTTTCTTAAAGATGATGGGTTTTAAGACGAGTTTTAGACATACCGAGACAACCGGCTCAGTAATACGATGTTATCAATGAGATATTGACGTGTTATCTTGTGTAAATAGTATTGAAATCGGTCACACTTCGTATATCTTCAACACAGTCCTAACTAATATTATAAATGAGTTTGTTTATTACGATTCAACTCCTTGACGACCTAACCGATCATCATAAAGCTTTGCACACACGTTGTCGGGGGTACAGAAAATGAGATGGGTTACCTTTTATCCGGAAGAAAAAACTTTAGAGGGCATAGGAAAATAAAACCTAATATAGGTTGCCATGGTAATGTATGACGCGACAATAATATATTTTTGACATTTTGTCGCATGACGTGACATACTATGGTAACATATAACAACTTTTTGACATTTACCTATAATTCCAAGTTATACGCGTAATCAAGTGACAAACACTTCCCGCTGAGAAGATAAGAAACGAATGCATGCGAAGCGAAATAAAATATAGAAATGAAAACTTGAAAATTTTAATACTAATAATAATTTGGTAGTTACAAAATTTCAAACTGTTAATATCACAACAATAAGGGTGCGTATGTATTTTTAACACGTGCTGAAATAACAAAAGTATATTAAATTAAGCAGACATGGGCGTGTTCTTCTCGGGAACGGTTTGTTCGCTGGCAGCCTTCCTTGTGAAGCTGCGACGGAAACTCTCCCTGAAGGTAGATGTCTTTGTGTACATCCACTTTCTGTTCCTCTTGGGTCCGACTAGGATGCCGATTATGACGAGCAACAATCCTACGACGATGATCACGACCCACGGGAATGGGAAACCGTCTGAAAGAAAATAAGTGATTTATTGACAAATGATCCAGAAATATATCGCAATAGAATAAAGTTTACTCTGGCAGCTAGAAATAAACTAAAACTGCATTGAATTATTTAGTAATTTTGGAAATGTCGACAAAATAACAGGTCCATTTTGACTGCTACGAGAGACACTAAAATCTGCATCATTCCTAAACATTACAATGTTTAATTAACTTGGAATTCAACCAAACAACTACAAATTTATTAAAATCGTTGTCATATTTGTAATTTTAATTATGATATACAAAATGTTAATGCACCATTTACTGTCCTTAACATGCCTATTGTGTTGCGAGACCTTACTAAGGTATGTACATAAAAGTCTAATTAAAACTTACAAATAACGACAGTATTGTCACCATTGCCATCATTTTCGCCTCCTGCCTCCGGCATTTGCAGAGAGTGGCTGGTCTGCCGTGAAAACTCGACGGCCATGCCTTGGACTCGCACGGCAACGGTCCAGGGGTGGCGCTCCAGCACCGAGGGGCTGGGAATGCGGATCTCGCACCGGCCTGCAGTAAGCAGGCTGTCGCTCCTGTAGCCTTCGGGCAGGTTGTCTGTTGTGAAACCTGAAAATAACTTTATATTAAAATCTACAGAGCGAGATGTCGTTTTAAATGGACAGTGTCGCGAAGCTTTTAAACGACAAATGCCCTAATCCAAAAGTTGAATAATTCAACTATTAATCATTACTATAAGTTTTTAATTGTCTAAAAAAATAAACAAGCAGACGCTGGTCTACTTATTCTCGCACGTAAACTTTAATTTCACGCCGGAATATGGTATGAAGGTCGCAATACCCTGGTCGACCTGAACAATAACAGCTGTTGCGGTTAGTGACTATCAAGTCTTTATTTTAGTATTACACACCGAACACTTCAATAATTTAATTCGTTCTTGCGGTAAATAATTTTATGGTAATATTATGTTTTCTGTGTTTAACTATTTAAATTGTACTTACCTAAACCATCAATGCGCACAAATCTGCAGTATTCTACGGCGCGATCGTCGAACACGCGTCCGGTCACTATTAATGCGCTCTTCTCGATTCTCTGCTCTGCCACCAGCGTGTCTGCAAACATATATGATTTTATAATTACGTTGATTTATTATTATTCAAATACAAAAAAAAAACATATATATAATTAAAAAGATTTTCATTAAGAAAGGATTTTAATTTTTGACTAGATGGCGTTTTTATAAATCTTTAAATGATTATATTTTTTTATATTAAAAAGTTGCTATAAATATAGTTAGTTTAAGTAAGAATCAAATTTTCAGATGCCTAATTAACATCTTAAAATCAGAAATAATTCCGTCGCGAGATTTCGTAGACAGAGAGAAACATATGAAGCTAATTAACGTATTAAAAATAAAATAATCACCTTGCACGGTGAGTGCAAACTGCGCGCTCTGCTCAGCCTCCTGCTGGTCAGGGAATCCAACGTGGCAGCTCCAGCGGCCGCTGTCGGTCGGCAGAAGGTTCGAGAAGCGAACCGAACAATCGCCAGCGTCGAAACCCGCGCCCACGTACTGTATAGCTGCCGTTGACTCTCCTATTTATGTAAAAATTTAACTAAAATTAATTTTAAGCAATATTGAGAAACTTGACTGCAGAGAGAGTATCGATTTCTATCTGCAAATTATACTGTGGTCTCCATAACACGAGCAACGACTACACTTCTCTTTTCTTTACACGGCATTAATAGGAGAACACTAACGGTCGATAAACCCATCCATTTACGACATACTAGGAAGAAAATAATGTTTTGCGTGCTCGATCTAAGTTTTTGAAAACTTACCAGGACTGATGGAGAATGTGGTTCCATTGCGCGCTCTGAAGTAGCAGTACCTGATTGCGGACTGCACCGAGCACGACATGGTTACACTCTCGCCGGCAAGCCCTGTGACCGTTTCACTTTCCGCCTCCAAAATTGGTTCTGAAATGTGATAGAAAATTTAAGGTAAAAGTAAAAATTAATTTTGATATAAAAGTTACAATGGTACGTGAAGGTTGAACTTTCTTCAAATTCAGGATTGTTATCCTGCGAATCCTGGGCCTATTAAAATGAAAAGGTCTTTGCTATCATCGAATGACATAAGCGTTAAATATAGAATTTCAGCTTGCAAAATACATTTTTTGGAAATTGATCCCTTAAAGTGTGAAATGTTTCGTTCTTACCAGATCGAACACTGGCCGCTACTTCGGGGTCCCGCATGGCCCACGGACAGAGCACCCTTAGGAAGCCGTAGTAGTTTTCGGAGGCAGTCTCCATGGCGCAGCGCCACAGTCCCAGGTCGCTGATCAATGGGTCGGTGATCTGAATACCGCACTCTAATTGACGCACTCCAGATGAAGAGCTACAAAACAATACTAAGAATTACTGGACATAAGTTCTAAGATATCGAAATAATGACCAGAATTATTATTGAAAATACAATCTTGTTACTTAAAATTATTTAAACTTTCGTGAGTTATTTTTGATAAAGTAACCGGTATTTAATTAGGTAACTGCTATTCGCACGTGTACCCTTGGATGAGTTAAATATGTGCTAAGTGTGTAAAAAGACTGCAGTGGCGTTCCGAATGGCGATCCAATGGCCCCTTGGCAGCGGGGCGACCAAACCGGCTCAAACTACTGGGCCTAAGTTAAATTCACCCCTAAAGTTATTAAGTAGGGGATGAAAGTTTGTATGGAGAAACTACCCGTGCGCAGCCAGGGTGGGTCGCTAGTTTGTTGTTATTTACCTAGTACTGTTTCCATGGAAGGTGTATCTTCCTTCGCCGACTCCCGGCGCGGCGAGCAGGATCTGGCCTGCGGGGTCGCGGAACTTGCAGGAGCGCAGCGACTCGGCGCTCGCCACCGAGCATGTCAGAGTCACTGTCGGCTTGTTACTAACCACTGAAGTGGACACTGCAGGTTTGGGATCTGAAAAAGAGATACAAATACGTTTTTAATATATCCGTCGATAATGTAGGTACACGACGGCTTTGAATATGTATAAATATTATTCAATTATAATATTTTATAATAACACCATAATACGATCTGTATAATTTTTGTCGGACTGACTTATGTTTTTGTAGTAATTTTTTTAGCGGGTGTATATGTACATATGACATACATTCTACCGTGTAGCCTAAACGGCTTGCCTGATTTCGAAGAGTGGGGTATCATTAGATTCGTGTATCTTTCGGAGTGTCATAGAGGTGCAGATAGTCGAGTATTCTTTAAAAATAATTAACTAACATATTAGTGAATTGTGTAAATTTCATCCCAATAGTCGACAGCCAAAATCGAAACTACGTCTTTTTTTGATATGACCGTTTGTATCGTTAACCAATAGACTATTGGCGCTTGACTATATGACCTTCTTAACCATCGTGAATTACTTACTAATAATCTAGTAATTTAAGTTATACTAATTACAGTCATATGTTTACAACCTTCAGATAATTTAGATTATATATTTGAAATATTTGTTAATCTAATCGTAAAACAGGTCATTGACTAAACAGTTAACTTGTTTGAAAGATTCTTTTGTTTCTAATTTGTAAACTCCACTACTGAACCGATTTTAATAATTTTTTCAACATTTTAAAACTACATCAACTAGATATAAAACAGGCTTCAAATATAGAATACCCCCCCTCGTAACCTCAGTTATTTCAATCTTGATCAAATTATCACAAACACCCCCGATACCGTTTACCGAAAGGAATAAGCCATCTTAATCAAGACTCTCTAAAAGCCAACAAAGGTTACCCAAGACTAATAATGGTTCTAACAGTTATTATAAAACATGATGATGATGATGATGACATTATAACGTGGTGATTTACCTGCTCTCCTAATAGAAACATGAACATCGTATTCGTCAGTTAGGACGCGACCCTGCAATCCGACAAACATCTTCCAAGTGCCGGCGTGTTCGTTGGTCACCCGTGACAACGTCACATTGCATCTGCCGAAGCCATCGAACACTGCGTTACGGCGGGCATCCACGATTCTACAGTATACTGTATTTGCTGGTCCCATAAGTTGTGCAACTGGCCTGTCCAAAGTCCATGTAAAGTGCGTTTGCACTGAAGGTTCGCTTTCGCTGTGAGCTGATTATACAAAGTATATTAGAGAAAGCTGACAAAATTTAGCGAAAATATAAGTAACTAAACGAAATAGTAGGTTATATTTTAAGTATGCCTTTATAACAAAACAAATGCCATGCTTGTTTTGTTATAAAGGCTAGAGAGAGCTAAGAGCTAATGGTGAGTGATGCCATAAGATTGAAAAGCCAATTTTCTAGACAGTTCTGCGATTGCTCATGTCACCATGAAACATAAAATGGAATGTCTCGCTTTGATGGAACTTTCAGTTTGCTTGGTTGTAAAAACTGACGCGACGCAGTCGTAATATCTCATACCTAGACAGCCTCTCTCTAGACTGTCTGGGTGTGAAAACTCTTGAAGGGCCAATATGTCTAAGCATGAATGTGTTGAAAACATAGAATTCTTTTAAAAAAACAGGTAATGGCTGACTGACGCTTGCATTGTGAGCCAAAGCTGAACAGTTGAAATCTTGATCATATTTGATGATGCAATGAGATAATACCCTAAACCTAGGTAATCATGGATTACATATACTTAATCATTATATTTGTTAATTTCCTAAACTAATATTAATCAAATAGAACAGTTACCGTTAACAGTAATGCGAGTCCATGCATTATAAGTAGTTTTTACTCCATACGATATTTTCCAGAAGCCAGAATCTCTCGTAGTGGCATTCCGAATGATAAAACCGCAAGTGTCTACGTATCTCGAGTCTCTTTCTACATTTACACGTTCTTCATCAAGATTATCTACCAGCTTACAAGTAGCATAGAAAGAAGTAGCATCTTCTAGACGTATGTAAATATCTTTACCTTCCATTATTGTTATCTCACTTGGTAAAGCATTTACTATTTCTGTAATTTAAAATTTTCCTTTATCATAATCACACATCTGATAGGTTAATTGTACATTTTAGATTTATTGATTTATTAATTATCAAGACGTTATCCTTATCTCATGGACGTGACCCGATACACGTTATTCATACAGATTATATGATAATACATTCAATCCATTTCAAAACATAAAAGTACCTTCTATAACAATTGTAAACGGCAATCTTCTTTCAACGATCTCGGTGCTGAATCGGGTAGCTCGTGAGATCAGCGTCCACTCTCCGACCATGTCTTCAGACACAATGTGAATTTTTACTCCGCAAGCTACATTATAGTCATTTATTGCCTCTATTCCATAAATCTGCAAATGATCTATGTCATGGCGTTCGCCGCCAGGTGTCATGATGTAACATTCATTGTTATTCAGAAAGTCGTATTCGGGAATCTTTACTTTATGCATTTCACCGATTTTCGTTACAAAGTACTCAGGTTCTATGTTGATGATGCTTACATCTTCTATTTTCTTCGTTGTAGTTTCTACGATGCCCTCGGTTGTATATGCTTTTTCAGTTGTTTCTTTTGGCAGTTCTACGGTTGTAGTTTCAAATTCTTCCTTTTGTGTAGTTGAATCTTTTGAAGATTCTTCCACCGGCTTTGTATTTTCTGTAATTGCTATTTCGCTCGTTGTTTCTACTGTCAAATCAATCAAATTCAAAAATCAAATTTCAATTCATAAAATATTTGATACGTTCTTAAGTGTTATTTGATTCCTACTACTATAACATTGTGCAAACTAGATGATTAAAGTATCATATACCGAGGGGGACTTAGTGTCAATGTCATTGAACATGAAATTGAAATTGGAATTTACGACAACCGTAACTTTTTATGTAAACGGATTAGCTGCTAATTTCTAACATATAAGATCATATAAACAATACTTCAATAAAATTTTACGAGTTTTATGTTTGGCAATGTTCTCTATATCATGACACATATGTAATTGGATACGGATTCAATAAATGCTCAGAATCTATTTATGAACATTTCGACATTCAAATTATTTGGACTTTTACGCTTAAACAGCCAAATGATTGTAGTTAATATTATTTACAAAGTAGGTTTTTTTTATTTCTGTGTAAGTAAAGAAAAAAAGAAATTGTGGGCCATATACTATAAAATCGTCGTCGTGTCGTTAATAAACGTATACGTAATAATTAAACTTTACACATTTTATCATTTTGAGCAATATTAATAATACCTTCTAGAAAGATAGTAAACGGTAAGCGCCTTTCCACTAATTCCGTACTAAATCTTGTGCCTCGTGAAATCAATGTCCATCGGCCGAGCATCTCTTCAGATGAAACGAATATTCTAACGCCGCACGCTACTGTGTAATCATTTATAATGTCGACATCAGAAATATGCATGTCTTCAAAGTCGTATTGTACTCCATTAGGTTTTACGAGATGACATTTCTCGTTGTTCAAGAAATCATATTCTGGGATCGTTAGTTTGTGAGTTTCGCCAAGTTTTGTTCTAATGTATACATGTTCTATATCTACAGCAGTAAAATCTTCAACTTTCGTTGTTGTGGTATCTGGAATAACTTCTGTTGCTTCAGCATTCGTTGTTTCTTGTAAAAGATCTCCGGGTGTAACTGTTGTTAAAATTTCTTTTGAAGATTCTTCAGTCGTCGTTATATTATCCGAGCTTGTGGTATCAGTTGTACTTTCTGTTTCTTAAAAAAATAATTCAACGATATTTAAAACATTTATTTGTTGATTATAATTCTGATATAATAATATATATCTACAAAAGGATTCCGATATATACTTAAACATACAAGATCACCAATTATTTTTTACTCATGTTGTATGCTATTTTACATTTAACCGATATATAGGAACGATATTATGTAAAAATCCTTTTGGTGTTGGAATTTTGATTTTTTTCTAGTTTTGTTTCGATTTTTGTAAATAATAAATCATCGCTTTATGATTATCAGACTTCTGAAGGTTATGAACTCAAAAACATACTAAACTAAAGTTTTGCCGCTGGTTTGCAACGATAGGTTCGCCCTTGCTTTTTTTTAGTGGACGACGGACGAAGCTTGATGAATAGCCAGTAGTGATCTGCCAAAATGTAAAATGTATGAAAGCTTATATTTTGTACGCAAATAATGATTATGACGAGTATTCTTAACATGCTTAATGTAAGGTTCATAAATTGGTGATTTCGTATGGATACTAGGCTTTATTTCGAACAAGCGGACAGCACAAGATGTGCAAATGAATGGCGGTAATTTTGCAAAGAACATTTAATGAGCAAAATCGTTCACTTAATAAAATAATATAATAATAGTCCATAAACTTTTCTCTCGTTTCACCTTGGAATTAAAATGAAAGGCATTGGTACCTCTGAGGACTGATGGACTTCTTACCAAATTGCGGCTAGGGGTTTACTTTAAGAGTGTATAATTTAAACGAGAACTCCTTGCCGACCGTTACTGTATAGTATAACTAAGAATTTGGATATACAAAATACGGGGTGTCATGCAGAATTATGATTGACCGTGCCGCGTGCGACAGTATGAAATATATTTTGATAGTATTTTAAAACGGAATGCAGTAATCTTCACTACTCCATAGTTACATAAACAGGTCTCGTGGTAAAACATACTTAATTAAATATTAATGATTGACATATTAATGATTGAAACAACCTTTAAAATCAATACACTTTCGAACCTGCAGAAGTAACTGTTAGTTGGTAAGATTCAGCTCGTGTGTTTCCAGCGTCTGATACAGAACGAAGTGTCCAGAGGCCGTTGTCGTTGCTGTCCAGGTTCCTCACTGTGACCTGGCATTTCACAAAGTCTGTATCATCTAACAGTTGGTATTTGTCGTTAGAATGATTTTCAGGCTTGAATTCGATTTCCTCTCCATTCGGAGTGGTCAGGTAACATCTGACTACATTGTCGTTGAGGGTCAGTATGGATGTTTGGAGCTTGTCACCAGCATTGCGGTTCACTGGCCTCGCCGCGTTGGCGGTAAAAGCGAAACCTGAAATAAAAGAAAAGAATTAGTAATAACCAATCATATTATAATACAAAAATGTATTAGAAATGTCATTAGCGGTTGAAAAGTGAAGACGCGAAAAAGGTCCCAATTGGGTCCCTTTTTGGTCATTTTTTTTTACCACTTTGCATATCTTGCGCATATAAAAGGCGATGTGTGTATTGTATGTATGTTCCCCATAGATTCCGTAACGGCTACCCGGACCAAGCCGGGGCGAATCCATTGTAGAATCATAACAACCACAGACAAGAATCCATCAGCAAGTGTCGAGATTATGAGAACTTACTTAATACATACAATACAATATCTAAGAGAATATCTTAAATAAACACAGTATTGCTTAATGCTGGTATTTCATCCGCGTATAGAATGTTGGAAGGGCATCTAATCGTAATATTGCAACACGAACATACGATAATTCTTTTATGCGACAATTAAAAAACATATTGCAGTATTTTTCCATTGCACCTCTATCTCTCGCGTCATATAAATATAAAGAGGTGTATGACAATCCGATTTTCAATCTAGATACACCGTATTGAATTCCTGGCGTCGGCCACCAATTAATTTACGTCTCGAAAATACATGCATATAAAACTTACGTTTGTGTGGTAGGCAGAGACAATTGATACAAAAGGCAACTTTATATATTATAAACAACAGCTATATATAGTAGTAAGCAAAGTAGTATTAGTTCATGTAACAACTCTTTGTCACAACAATTGTAGGAAAAATGACAGGTTGTTAGATGAGTATCTTTAGTTAAGTGAACCATCGTAACCTTTTAAGTAGGAATTAGGAAGGCTGTGCGCTAAAAAAAAGGTAGAGTCAAGAAAACTTGGGCCTTTGGGTACCATACTCAGAAGACCGAACCCAGAAGTACCATTCTATAATAATAAAATAAAATATAAAATATTAAAGTGTTGTGATCTATTTGTGGTAGCAGGAAGCGCGGTTGGCGTGGGGTTAACATATCCTGAAGACTGCTATTGCTAATCAATAGGGTCCACTGTTACTACTATAACTGGTAGTTTAGTGTCTAGTGTATGTTTAAATACTATATTACATTGCTAAAGTAAGATAGCACTAGTCTTTTTAGTGTAATATCGGAGACTCGGTTGTTTAAAATTACAATTAAATCACATAGTTTATTAAAAACTTAATTTATATGGTTTAATCAAAATAAAAAAACTAGCAATATATACGGCAAACTTCGTTCCGCCTTAGAATTAATTGCTGAATGGGCAAAGATTCATTGAAGCACCCTCATTGAAGTACATAGAGCAAAGAGGGCGAAGCGATGGGTGCGGCGTGGGGATGGTGGCATTAAGCGAGTCCCGTCATCGGTGTGAGACCCACACTTGATTTTATTTTAGTTTTTACTTTGCGATGACTCCTAAGATATTCATTCGAATTATGTATATGGTGTAAGAGACTATCATAAAATATTAAATATAACTAATGTATTTAAGTTGATAAGGATTGACACTTTTTATAGGAGAAGTATAAAGGAGGCAAAGGAGCAACGGGTCGCCTAAAGCTAAGTTATGAACATCCACAACACCAGAGGAACTGCAGATTCGTTACCACCTTAAATCTTACCGTCTCAATAGCTTTACAATATACCGCATTGTACGGGACCATTTTTTACAAGTTAGAACGGATATAGTAAAGCTAGGTTAAAAGGTAGACAAATGTAATTGCGGACTTTTTATACACCTTTTTAATATATACAAATTATGTAGTACATTATTTTGATCTATCTCGTAATATTTAGCCAGCATTCGTAATATAAACGCACAAAAATAAGTTTTCTACGACATCACATCAGATTAAAAAGAAATTAAAAGGTAATTTATTTTTTATTTATTTTATTACAAATCCTTGATTTCTAGAAGAGAAGCAGAGAATTTTCTCTGCTTCTCTCTACTAAAATATAAATGTATTATACATATTAACCTTTCTCTTGAATCACTCTGTCTGTTGATGGAAACCGCATTAAAATTTGTAGCGCTTAAAAACATTTTTGAGTTGACAAAATTGTTTTTAAAATTTGTAGTAAGTCTGAAAGTGTGTTACAGATGATATTGACACGACTGGTAACCGATAACAAAACAAACCGGAACGTGCCAACATTCCGGTTTGTTTTGTGTTCTCTGTACACCGACACTACACCTGTCAAACACTGCTGACATAATCTAATAATGTCGTCTTTTGTATGTTTTTAATTCCGTATTTATATATAAATCCGAATTTAACATCTTGCACATTGATTTGTGGCTATTACACACTTTACATTAGTACTACGTACTCTTCAGAACGTTTCATTTTACCTAATTACATTCTCGTTGCCTAATAATACAAGTTTTTAATGATCATTGAACTAGTTTAATAATAAATATAATGATTTGTTTTGTCAAACATTTAATAGTCGAATATAAGCGTAATATATTCACCATAGTAATTTGTACCTAAACGTATTTTATGTTTATAAGTATATATATCGTAACACTGTTAATATTAACCAAACTCAAACGTGCGTAGAAAGAAAACAAAGAAAAAAAAACAAAACAGAAATAACTTATTTGCGAAGGAGGTTTCGAAAACAAACCTATTTACCACAATGTTGTATCGTAAACTTGTATAAGTAGGTAAATACGTACCTCCAATTAAGAGAACGCACAAAGCCGTCTTTCCTGACGACCGCATGGTGGCACTATCCGACCGTCACTGCTCGTGCTTCGAGTTTTTAAACAAACGATAACTTAACAATGTGGTAGCGCGCCGGCATTTATATCCTTTATAATTAATCACTGCAAGATCTCATCCAAATCCGTCTATCTAATCTAGTGATACCGAGAATGTTTAGTGTTGCCATATAATCAGTTCGGATTACCATACACGTTATAAGACAATGTACCACTTAAGTAATTAAAAGTTTGTTGCCAAATAATATTAGTAAAATATTATTTTTTATGTAAGTAGGACGCAAAAGCAAGCGGATCACTCATACCCATGAACATTCACGTGTGAAGCTCCTCAGAACGTACCCTCATTAAGTTCAATTTACTACGTCATTTACAAGGAGACCAAAAGCTGGTTATATTTAATTGTACAGGTATCGCAACATCATTATCCTGTTATACTGTGGAATTTACAGTGTTTGTTTTTACCTTTTTGTCATTATAATTTTTAATAAAAAAAAATATTCAATTCTTTGTAGCAAGCGTACAATGAATTGAATAATATTCTTTCAAAATGTTTCAATGTCTCACATGAAAGATCTATAGCGATTTTAAATTAATTTTTTTATTTAATTTTCCAACATTATTGGGTATTTCTTTTAACCTGGCTACATAACTTTTCTTATGACACGCAAACGCGTTATACCGTTGCGTTAAGCGAGAACAATAGAACAATTGTGATAACAAATATTTGGAATTTCTGATTCAATTACTGTATTTCTGAAATAAATGATATGGTATTATATCATATGGAGAATATGCGCTAGTATTGTGTGATTTAAATTCCCTGATTCCTTCCTATCATGATCATCATAGACTCGGCGTAATTTGGCGTCTGATCATAGAGAGAGGTATGAATAGGCTAATGCTAAACAATTACGTACCATCGTTTGATCACGTCGGCACTTAACATCACGTGGGATTGTGGACAAGCGCCACTTTTCCTCTTTATATAAATCTATGGCCTCTACGGTAGGGTAATTCAACAGTGGTAGAGCCCGCAACAACATCTGTTGCAAGAATGGGCCGGCTCGACCGGTGAAATACAGAAAGCAGGCGTGACGCAGGAGTACTCTACGTTTCGTCTAATGAGTAAGGTTCCGGAGCCTTAATTTCAGTCCTCTTCCCCTTCCCACCATTTCCTCATAGGATGGGAATGGAAAGAGGATTGGACGGAGAGGGGTTAACGAGTAAAAGGAAATATCCTCCTACCTGTCTATGTCTCTGTCCATTAAAGGTAGGCAACGCATCTGCGACACATTTGCTTGTTGCGGATGTCTATGGGTAGCGCTCACTTAACATCAGGTGATCCGCTTGCTCGTTTGCCACCTATTTCCATTTTTAAAAAAAACAAGGTGGTGTGCTCTGGTTTTGTGCGACGACGAAACTCAGGGGCAGAAATTGTTCCAAACAATCCTTCGGCACACTCCCCATCGTAAAGACAGTAA
>JWHW01028117.1:222702-236501 GCA_000931545.1 Papilio glaucus | reverse complement strand
TGCAATATGTAGTTTGCAATATTTTTTCCTATGTTTTTGAAGCAGAAGTAGTGTCTATAATATAACAATAACTTTTTTATTTAACTTTAATGGCAATGTGGTTAGCCACGTTACTTCTAAAATGGACGGAGGATGGGATCAAAAATGTCCTGGAATGGCAGTCAAGTGCAGAACTACTCGCTGTACTGGTCGCAATGTAGCTAGGCCTTCCACTAGCTTCTCCTTGCGGAATAAGGTAGAGCGGTTTTTGGAGACCTATATTTAAGAAAGGCCTAGATTGAGTCGAGGATACAAATTTTATAAACGCTAACAAAATGCATCAAAAATTGGAAAAGGATGGCACTATTTTATTACTTATTTTGAATTTCCCAGAAAGCCGGACATTATGCCTTGAAAAGTTGTTAAAATTATTTATTGCTTATTTAAGATATCTCATGTCAATATTAATCGCATTATAGGTAATTATCTTAAAGATAAGCCATTAAGTTTATATTAACAACCGTTTGATTTTTAGTTCACTTGATAACTGGCAATCGTATGAGGCCGAGAAGCGTTTGTGACGCCGCAGTATCCTTTCGCCTTTTCTCTCGACTTGAAAGAAATGTGTGTAAACGACCGTGGCATACACAATATGTACGAGTAGCGAATCTATTGTGATGTAACTCTATTCTACAGCAAAGTAATATAAACCTTATTTCCTTGTAATAATATCGATATTATAAATGTATGGTTACAAACAATAAGATGTTTTAATCTGTGGTTGTCTTATACGACCGGCGCACCGCAGCACGGCGACCATGCCTCGCGTCATCAGTTACTCACAGAACCGCATGGCGAGAGCGCGCCTTTTTAACATATTAGGTATCTAAAGTAATGAACTATTAATAGTTAAGCCACTTATTAATCAGACCACGGTGCAACGTTCCAAATATCTGTGTTAACTTGGTCGTGTTAAAAACTTCTAGTGTGTGGACGTTTAAAATTATTCCACTAGGATATTGGTTATTCAAACGTGAGTAAATTGATTTTTTCCCGCTTGTTCACAACAACAATTCAAAATAATTATTAAAATTTGATTTTAAGTTGTTTATGTATAAGAATTTTAGTTATCGGTGCAAGTTTCATGAGGAAGCATGATTCGTCCACAATTCCGTTATATTCGCATGTTTGAACTCGTTTGACTACTATATATAAGTTTAATTCATTAATTCATCGTGTGCTAGAAATGCTAGTCTTTATAATAAATATATAAAAGTATGCAAAAAGTAAAAATATCAGTCTTGTATTTGAATATTTTTGCAATTTGCTTACATCAAGGAAACAATTGTTGGTAAGTTAAGAGATAAACAAACAGGTCATCTCATTATGACTAAGTCGTTGCGTTTCAAGTTTAATGTAAATATTTATAAGTTAGCTGATAAGTATTGCCGACGTTGAATCAACGGTCAGCACTGACGAGGCTAAACCAACAGGATAATGTCACAAATTTAATAACTTTTCAAGTTCACAAAGATAAAGTTAATATATAGTTATCTTACAACTTATATTATCGCACTACCGGAATTCGTGGTAATATATCCAAACATTTTTGTGTATCTAGCGGATCAATACTAAAGTGGTAATGAGTCTATTACTCAAAGAACGTTATTTCAATAGACATACAACTTTTGAAATTATCATTGATAGTTTCGTGTGTTATACTTTTTCTAATAAACAAAATGTAATCTGACATAACCTTGGAGGTTGACTTAGTCACAGCGGTTGGTTAGTGATTGTTTTGTGTCACATTTTCTTATCCACGCAGGAAGCTGCCAAAAATCAAATAATTATAAAAATATGTATAAGAATGGCGCTATTAACACTATTTTCTATTCTTCTTCTTGACAAAATATAAGGTGTTTAGGTCGCTAAAGTTAGTAGCGTAGTAGTAGTAGTAGTAGTAGCTCTTTCCCCTATAAATGTCAAATGGGGCTGGATAGATAGTTATCGCTAACCTATTAGATCTCAGATATGAGACAATGGATGAGTCTATTGTCATACTCTTATATTTGATACTTAGTATTTGATGTTTTGTATTAATAATCAAATATACAAAAACTTTTCGAGGAAACTAGTTAAACAAACAATATAAATAAGTCCTCCTTAGCCAACCTGTGAGGTAGACAGGGTTTGCCATGAACATTATCACAGTGACTACATTTTCATTATGACAAGGAGGTAGTTTGTTCCATATCGAGATGGAAATTTTGTAAACAAACAAACGGCACTAATCTTACCATACATGGCGGCCATTACACTTTTTGTACTTTTATCGGAAATGTTGTAATTTTGTGGAATTTGTGACATAAAGTGAAGTGAAATTGTATAATATGTGTAGCTAATGTTAAGAGGTAATTTGAGATAAAGTTGTTATATGAAAAATATTTTGAAATCTGTGGTAGATTTTAGCGTAAAAGTTGCACCTTTGGGTACAAAATGTCGATGTTTATTTGGAACAACCAAACAACACAGGGCAACAACAAAACTATAAAACTAAGCTTTCAGAAACCACAAAATATTTAGTCTTCTCAATCTTAAGGATCAGTGGTTTGGTTTATTAACCGTTGAATCGATTGCATACTTTAGTAAGACTAAGAAGTCTGAAAACACTAACACATTTACTTTATGTGTGTATCATTTCTTGTTCTTTGTCAGTATCTATGTGTTTTTTGTTAATGGAAAATTTTAAAGCATTAAACGACAAAAAAACAGAAACACGCTAAACGGTACAGCGGGTGTTGATCTCCGTTGTCTGTTAATTTGTAAGTCATGCATAGCGGCTAGCTTTAATACTAAACAAAACGGATAAAACTAAACTATTAGTCATAAAATTCTATTACTTGCAACATTGAAAAGTAACAGCGCATTGCTAACATGCCACGGAAAAGTTTTTTAGAAGGTGAGATCAACGTAATTCATACATATCTCAGTTGAATTGTTAAATCCGTCGTATGAAACTGCGAAATATTATAAAACTGTAAGATATAAGTTGTTTGTATTAACTATTGATCGCCAGTGATATAATAACATTTACGTTAACCCTAACCACAGCCCTCATCTCTGAATTTTGAAATTTTTTATCACAGTGTTACATTTTTTTAAAGTTCTACATAAATTCAATATTTGACATATTGTATTTTATTTACGTGAATGGCTAGCTTTAATAGCGACTCGTTTTTTTTTATTGCAAGTTCGTCGGCCGACGTTTGTTGTGCGTCTATTTCAATGATTTGACTCATACACCAAGCCAGGGAGGGAATGTTACGTTGTATTGAATGTCTTGTAGAAATTTAATTCTTTGTGATTCAGATCGCCTTAAGCATACGAATGGCCATACCCATTGCATATCTTTGTAAATGAAATTGATGAAACACGAACGTTTTGCGCGCTTGTGTTTTCGCCCAAATATTTTTAACTGCTTTTAATTATTTTTAACAAAAGACAATAATAAAAATTATAGTATACGTTATTTCTTGATAATGAATAAATAATAGTTAAAGAATTATGAAAATCATAATCGGTTCGTTGTAGTTGAGTTTGCTTATTACAAACAATTAAATCTTTTTTGCCCGACTGACAACATTGATTGATATTTAATGTATGTATCTGACAACATCGATTGATATTTAATATATGCTCCATTGTGACCTCCTGTAGTCTAAACAGCTTGACCGATTTTGAAGAGGAGGTGCCATAAGATTCGTGTGTCTTTCTCAGAGTATCTTAGGGGGTACAGTCAGTTGGGTGAACTATTGCTTCGTTATTATAATGATATAGAACTAAAGATATGGTCCAGCATGATGTCCTGGTTTATTTTTATAACTTTCGTACATGTCGCACTCTTCGTGTGACTACATGAGCGACTTCTTAGCTCTCCAATTTATACTATTCAAACACGACGGCCCTTGGGTAAACCTTCATTTGCGGATCGCTAAATGGAGCTGTAGGGTTCGCTCATAGATACAGACATAAACTTCAATCTTAATCTCCATTAAGAAGGTAGATTGTTTTCGATACCATCATTGTCCGTCTCGTTGTTTCATCGGTCTACGATCGATTTCACAATTATTGTGCAACAAAACTTCGCGACCGGATTACATAAATCTGTTGTTACGTATTAAATTGGGCCAGCAACGTCGTGTCTGCATTTTAAAGGTCGTCTTTTACCACGTTTAGATATTTATTGTATATCTGGGACGCAGCTGTATACTGTATACAATCTCCTTGGAGTCGTAAGGTCGCCTTTTGTCAGGCTTGCGACTGATCTGAACAGTACATATTGTGTTATTAAAAAAAAATACGAATAGCTCGCCGAGAATTTTAAAGTTTGTTTGACCGCTTATTTGGTCATGGGATTACCAGCTGTCTTTACGATTTCTATTACATAAGCCATATTGTAAAGTGAGATTAGATAACTTAATGTTTAAGCCACTAATTAAGCTTTAAATCTGCCATTGCAACCCAATTGTTGATATTTAAGACCATCACCTTTGATATACTGAGTCTAAATTTAAGTGTGTCCATTTCTTCAATTGCAAAACTTTAAACAAATCCTGAGGGACTTCAACCAACCAATACCAATAATTTTCTTTAAGCTATCTACACTTGTACGGTAATTTGCCTGCTATTAGACCATCGGTGTTCACGTCAGCTTTTGGGTACTGTTTTGACGTTCAAAATTTTCTTTACCTCTAACCTTTTTCTTCCTACTAATGTTGAACGGCCGTGAGATCGTGAGCCTTTTCCGTGCGAAAAAAGAATACAAATACTACATATACATATATTAAAAGGAGTAATATAATATCTTCGGGCATATTGAAACGGTGAATGAAGAGAAAATAACGAAACAAATTTACATTGCAAAAGTGAGTGGCAGTGTTGGTAGGGGACGCCCTAGGAGAACCTATATCGATTAGTGGCTTACTAAAAAGGGCGATATAATAAGCACCCATACCGTCGAGCATGCATGCAGATGTATGCATGTAGAATCGAGAGAGGTGTGCCAGGATCGCGCCAAATGGAAATCCATGATCTCTGGCTACCCCCCTGGGTCACGGGCGTGAGCGCATATTTATTTGCTTATAAATACTTAAGAAACAAACAAGCTCCGAAGTTAAATATTATCTTGGTTGAATAATATCAGATCTGAAATCACAAAAACGTATTTAATATCAGTTATTACAATTTTATTACTGTTTTAGGACAACTTTAGAAATTAAATGTAATGTAAAATATTAAAATAAAATTATTTCAATAAATGTAGCTTTTGGAAGCATAACAGACATTTTTTTATACAGCAAGTGAAAGGAATTATGTACATATCGTACAATCAGAAAAAAATTAATCAACTTGTAAAAAGCAATTATAACAAAACATTTTCCAAGTTTTATCGATCGAAAAGATCCTAATAAGAATGCCTTTAAAACAGGTATTTTAAAACAATGTTATGTCAACAAATACTTAAGAAATGTGGTTCTTTACAAACTTCGCTACAGTGTGAATGGAACCATACTAGCGACTCTCTTTTGTGCCGTGCCAAAAAACAAACATTATTAGTTATCTTGGATTTTACATTTTGTAGCTGAATTATTATTACACAGTTAAAATTAAAAGTATGATATTGATATCTAGACTGATAGGTTAGATTACTAGGTGTTAACTTAGGTAAGCCGGTACTGGGTTCAGATAGCTGGATTATTGAATGCTTCGCTTATAAATATAAAGAATTCACTATGACAGCAATGTGAGATTCTAATAGCCTTATTGTGACAATGCCTAGAGCATTTCAAATAAATGTAAAGTGGATTTTGACTGTTTTGTTTTATCTATGATATTAGATCATTCTTTATTATAAAATGCCTTGCTAAGAGACTGGTGTTAAAATATTTTTAAATTTACTCTTAATCTGCACACTGTTTTCCTTATTGGCTTGCGGGAGTCGCGCTTATGACTCCTAGCTGAGAGACAAACATTTTTTGTTCGATTTTCTATAGAAATATGCACCGCTTCCTGTTGATTGCTTTATATGAATGTAAACAGGAAGTGACACAGATAATATTTAACCTAGAAGTATCACCCAGCTATAGGTGATTCTAGTATCTTCTTTTATGTTTAGTTTGATTTACGTGCCTATTCATAGTATTAATTTACTCGAGTTGACTAGAAACAATCCTTATCAAATCTTTATAAAAAACCTTTTTTGCGTTTCGTGTTAAGTCATCGGTTCTATGACGGTTCGGTTAGGATACGTTACTTTATCCATTCATTAACAAAAATGTATATAAAAAGAAATTTTAATAATTTGACTTTCAATAAACAAGCAGCCAAGCCTATAACTTAGAAATTACGAATCTCGATTTGGCAAGGTCCTGGCACACATCTGTCGCTTCTTCTACTTAATCCGTAGATGTATGTATGGAGTCTTCGGCAACATATACTCATAATGCATTTGTTTTCTTTATTATATACCAATCTGGTCGATATATATAATTAATTGATTTATTAACGGCTTTTAGAAACCCACTGCTATTCATAATTCTTGAAAGATTAATGTTTACGTTTTGGAATCGTCATTCAAGCCATGCTATTGAAAGTAAGTATGCCATCCAAAGCAAATAAAAAGTTATTATAAGTATTACTATAAAATATGTATTCGCTTTTTACCATATTCCAGAAAATTACAGGAGTTTGAAATATAAATGACTCCATAAATTCGTGACCAGTTGTAAGCAACACATGCACAGAAACAGAACTTCTAAATCGTGGCTCCGACTATAGTAAGAATTTCTTTATCTCTCGCCAGAAGCCCACGCAACAGCACACTCGCATCCGGAATCAATAACGAAATTAATAAAACGTTATTTCATGTCACTTCCTTTAAAATAACTAGTTAATGATAAACAGTTTTTTTAATGTGAATCGTATACAACGTTACCTAACGACTATCCTGTTACAACTATACAATATACTTAAGAATATTATAATAGCTTGTCATAACTTAAAATTATATAAACTAATATTAATGTATTACTGGTAAATTTATTGTGTAAAAAACTTGTTTAAATTTGTGTCCATCGACTGCACCACCTCTCCCATATCTGACTTAAGCTCGAAGAAATGCAAAGGTTTGTTCCCTGTCTAACCTGGATAGATTATTGTACGTGAAAACGCTTTTTTATTATAACTGAAATGATTTCATAAAATTCCAATATAGAATGTTGATCCTATAATAGTTCTATTTACATGTTATTTATTACCACCGATACTAATATGTAAGTAATACTAATATAATGAAACTGGAGTGTTTGTTTGAAATAATTAATCTTAGGAACCATTATTTGGAATTGGATGTATAAGTAGTATTCTTGCTTGTGACAGCCCAGTTACTTAAGGTATAGGATACATACCTAGTATAGGCATAACATCAAGCGAGCAGAAAGAAAAAGAATGCTAAGCGAAAACGACATTATGAGAAGCACGGGCGAGCATTATTCCAAAGTAATCTAATTCTTTATTGCGGCGGGTAAAACTATACTTCTTTTACTTCATAGCTTTATTTAAAAAAAAAACATAAATTTTCTACTATCGAAAGTTGAACGATGTAGTTCGTAAAAATTAACAACGGCTCATACAATAAAATTGTAGAAATTGTAAAAAGAATTCGTTTCGTTCATCTTGGTAACCGTTAGAAAGTATTATTTTTATTTAACGAACTGTTGCGCTATCGAAAGGGATCTTCATGACAGCGCTGTATTGTTGGTAAGTAAGTAAGTATATATTAATAATATTTTAATATGAATACAAATCGCTTCACAAAACTGATTATTCGGTTTGACTGCGGATTTAACTCTGTTATTTAAGTAGTCGTCAACTGTCAAATCAGAACACACTATGTTCAAGATTGAAAGTGACCACATTCAAGACGCACTCCGCCCCTCACATGAACCAAATTAGTGACATCCAGTTTATCCAAAACTAATGACTCTGTATGTATAGAACACAATATCAAAAAAAGGTAAAAGGAAGTTATGGATCTCTCTTTGCGTACACCTTTAGTTGTGGAGTGAATAATTAATTTTCATATAACAAACATATTTTCTTGAAAAATATCCTTTGTCTTCTCCACTGATTATTAAACTAAGAATCAAGTGACCGCTACTCATAAGTATCAGCAACAAGCTAATGGAAGACAGGAGAAGATAAACAGAAAAAAAGATATTTACTTTACCTATTTATCCTCTCTCCGTTGAATACTTCCCAACCTTTTCTTACTACAAATGGATAGGACGGGGAAGAGAAGTAAAAATTAGGCCACCGGTAACTCATTCATGAGACGAAACACAGAATACTTCTACAATGACTGTCTTCTGTGAGGTCGTGGTATTCCACAGGTCGAGCCGGCGCATACGTGCAACAGATGTTGTTGCGGGCTTTATTTGGTTTGATATTTTAACATTAACCGCAAACAACAATTGACGCTCTTAATAAAATAGGAAGTTATGACAATACCGAAGTGTTCAAGTCACGTTCTATGACAAGGAGTTAATAAGGAAGCGACAAAAATATATTCTCGTTGCTGCATTGATTGTCACGACTGCTAGCGATATAGGGGACATGACAATATATATTGATAAAAACATTATCTATGGTCGTCATTTTGTATCTGTAATCTATACTTGGAAAAATATCTGTAACGTATGCTGCGAAATTATTATATTTTACGTCAAGTTTTTATTTTATTATGGTGCGTGCCAGTCCGGCAGTCCTTAGAATTTGTATTCCAAAACAGTACAATATTTTAAGGGTGGCCGTATCATATGGTGTCTAGTTAGTGGCTTCTTTCGTGGCTTTGTCATTAATAAAAGAGATTGTTGCATGCGTCTAGAATATAATAAAAATAATTTCTTGTAGTTTTTAACGGCATTGGATCGATTTCCAACTTTATATGCTATTTTTTTTTATCACAATGAACCTTAACTAACAAACTACTTGGTTGTATAATAAGTAACTACTTACGTAATAGACTAAATAACTATGTAGTATATTACGAACAGTGAACAAAACATAAAACATGTTTTATTTGCGTTCACTGATTACGAATTAGGAACTCTATAAAACCTTAAATAAGTTGTCACTTAAATCCTTATTATCAAAACAAAACCTCGTTTTCTTTTGTCCAGCCTGAATAACGGTTAAACCATAAGAATAATTGATCAGACAATATTCGCATCTGTTCGGTTGCGATGCGTGCGGGAGATGGTTGCCATGGTAACGGGGTGAGAAGTCTGCGTCTATTTCGGTCCCTCGTTCAATCTCGCAACGAATTCCTTGCAATACAAACCAATGTTATTTTGCTCCGTGTAATGTACGCGTGCAGTCACAATGCATGCCTTGCAAGTGTTTCGACCAGGTTGGCGATGTACCAATGTAGTGAAGATATTATGAAAATATTTTAATCGTCATGGCAACGTTATCTTTGCTAGGTGACGTTTAGTATGTAGTTTTTGCACTTTATTTGTCTTGAATATGTATAATAGACTAATAGCTAAACATGTAACAAAGAATAAATTCCTTGTCAGACGATATACCCCACCGACTCTACACTCGCCTTTGCAGTATAATTTCTTTTAACATATTTTTTTTCGTCCATATGTAAATATAGTTTCGTAATATTGTAATAAACAAATTAAAACCATCTGAGCCCTTGCCAGTGCCTACATTTATATGTTAATTAAAACTACGCCCGCTTAGTAGTTGGGGGACGGTCAAAGTAATTGTACGGTAACTCGAAACGATGCACAAATTAATTAATGCCCTAACCTATTGCACTTCATGTACTATGACGTCACAGAGCAATCGTCTACAGAGAATGCTAAGTGCATTATATATGAAAACAATTGTGACGTAAGCGTAGTAATTAAAAGAACAATGGATTAGCGCAAGCAATAGTTACTTTAAGACATCAAAAAACCCGACTTACTATATGATCATCGGCATTCAGCACATCATCATTACCTATGACACTCCGGTAAAAAATACTTATCTTATGACGTCAAAGGGGCCAAGTCGTTTGGGCTACTGGACTCATAATGGTACGGACATACATTCATAAATAAACATAAACACATACGCGCGAAAAATAACGACGAGTAGTGGACGATAGGACAAAGAAAAGAATGGCATGCACTTCCTGGCATTTTGTATGCTACGTTAAATTAACACTCCTACGAAACGAGCATCTACTCCTAAAATACGCACTAGAGAAGAGTTACTTCAAAAATGGGTCCGTGTGGAAGTACCACTCCACTCCGTCAGCTGGCGAAGCCTTTGTGACGGAATAAATCAATTGTCGCACGACAATACGATTGGATACGACGTAAACCTAATTATATTAACGGAAACTCAAACTTAACAAACCGGTATTGGACCAGCTAACATCGGATCGTTAATCAGTCATTTAGGTAAATCGTCACCGTATAAAAGTTTAAAGGTTATACTGAATTTATGAGTTGACTCCGTTATGTGCGCTATCTTGTTTACCTTACTAGCAGTGAGTCAGAATGTGTATTGTTAGGCCGATTATGATTGGACACGTCTGTATAGAAGCTAGGAGCTATATTATGTTAAAAATGTTAAGACACTAATAAGGTACGTTAATATTTTTTATACAAATTTAAAGAAAATAGACATAGTGACTATGATGGACTCGAAATTACAATCGATCAAATTCAAAAGGAAAGGGTGCGAGGAGACTACATGGAGCTCCTACCTTCCAAATGTTGTTTCATGTTAACAGCTTCAATAATGAACAAACAAACATACACAAGTACAACAGTACAAGTAAATGTTCGTTTTATTATTTTAAAGAAAAATATTTTCATAGGTAAGATCTTCATCAAATATGTTAAGTATTAGAATAACGTTGAATTAAGTGAATAATTTCTATTTCTAATTACTTAGCTTACTAAGTTAGCCTACGGTAACTTTCTATTTGAACCTGCTGCTACTTCCTGCTAAGAGATCTCTGATTTATCTTATATATACAATTTAATTAATACGCAGCGATACACTCGAACCGGCTTGTGTTCCTACTTGCATAGTGATATCTAATATGCAAAGAAAGATGTATATTTTTATACGATTTGTGCTTCGGTAGATGAGTTGTTGATTCTACAGGTACTGCAGTATTTTGATTAGATGACAGTATGTAGTGGATAGGTACCATATAACTGAATATACAGTTAGCCTACACATGCCATCTTTTCTCGAAGCTAGAGAAATTGTCAGTAAAATTTAAATACGTATATCTCTGTCGATCTTCCTAGTATGCAGGAAAACACGAAAGAATTCAACTATTGTGAAAAGTGTTATTACAATAATGTTACATCTCACGTGTTGTCAAAAGCAAGTCGATGTCAAATTCATTACCTTGTTCTATAAAGCCAACACTTTCTTAAACATTTAGCAAGGTCAGCGTGAAAGACAAACCCACTTCTAACAAGTCATTTTACGGCACAAATATTACGTGTCTATCTTTTTTCTTAAAAAATTACGTCTATCGTTGTGTATAATGGTACAACGTAGCACATTGTACATAGCCAAGTGATTTTTGGTCATTAGTCCGCCATTTTGTGATTCTAAGTTCCTTTCCGCTTGGGTAGCGTTCTTTTAAAAATTGCTGCTGACGAATGGTATAATTGTATGAATCATGTTATAAAGTGGGTAAACAAATTAATTACAAAATTAAAAGAATAAATGGTAATTACAGACAGATAGACAGACGAATTTCGTCAGACTGTACAAAAAGTACAGTCTCTAAAAAAGAGACATCCATAGATAAAAAATATTAATGACGTTTGAACTATACGAGATACATGGTTTTTAAATTTCCATAAAGCGCATTTGTAGAATTGGGATTGAAATAAAAGCTTGCCTTTTTACAGCGAGTATTGTACTTGAAGTAAAATATTAGAAGTTATATTTTTCGAGACTTAAAATAGGTGTATGCTTTACATGAAAACTTTTTTCGTTATGACATCATCAGTGGTGATGCAAGCTATGCTCTGTTCACTACAAAGGAGTTAAGATAACCGTAAAGTATTATTTCATTGTCTATGGCAAGCGATGCTATCTATTTTACGAAACCATTCTCTATTAAAAGCCTAGTGTATTGAATTCGGTTATCTCTATAACAGTGATCAAGATTCTTCTACCACGCTATCCGTATTATAATTATAATATTTTAGATTTTGTTAACTATTTCAGTGCGACGGGCTTTAGTATAATTATTATATTACTACCGACCCGTCCTGGCTTCGCACGGTTAGCACAAGTATCTACATATAGCCAGGAATACGCGTGATACTACCGTGAACGTTACAAACGAACGAAAACACGTGAAAGATGACAGACAAATCATGTTCAAATAAACTAACGTACGCCGTCATCTTTTAGAAATTATAGAAATTTATAAAATTTAGTTTATAACAAAACGTACCTTTCAAGTTGGACCAAATTACACAGTATATAAAAAAATCAGTTTTGTAGTTTCTGAGTTCATCGCGGACCTACATCGTGTCTATTATCCTTTTTTCAAACAACTTCTAATGTACCATGACAGTGTTTTAAACCAAATTATGTTTTGATTACCATCTTTACTTCTTGCAATATTTTTGTCCACGTTATAGTGATTATCAGATGTCCGCACGTTTATCCTTGAATAATGCGATATTCACTCGTTATTGTTACCAAGTGTGGGACCGACACCTGAGTCGGATGCCGTCATAGCTTCTTGTACAGTGTACAAAAATTTTACACCAGAAAATAATCTAACGAGACTAAAACATTGTGTAGCTTTGTCGCTCGTTGTAATGAAGGCCTCTTCATGAAAGAGCCACCGCAGTGGGCGTATTTCTTTGCTGTTCATGTTATGGTCCTCGCTTAGTACTTCCTATGAAAACATTCGTTATCAATCTTTAATTCAATTACATTTTATTAAATTAACTGAGCAAATTGTTTTATTTGATAAAAGCACATATTAAACATAAACCGTCTAAAACATAACTTAAAATATAAGGGTGATAGTTTCTAGCATTATATTTAATAATGAAGTCCGTATTAAGACGGTAGGGTGTCACGGTCGTTTGTCAGCCAGTCCAGCGTGACTTGAAACAAGTTAGTAGGGATTTAAAACGCTATCAGTTCTCTAAAAACCTGCTTCAAAATCTACTTGGATTCCTTTTAATCTTATTTTCTCTCTATATTATCACGTAAAGTTTCACACGTTTCGAGAGCTCTAGAACACAAGACTGTTAGACATCAGCTTTCGCACTTGGTTGAAAGTTCATTTATTAAATAATAGTTAATCATATTCGACGTCGCCCGGAAGATAATAATAAAATATATATAGCTTATGTAACTTGTACATAATATAGGGTTCTAATGGTGAAAGAGTGGTTAGTAAGATTCATTCAGATTTCACACCGCAGGTCTTTGGTTCGATTCCCACCCAGGACAGACATTTGTGTGTATGAACATGTTTGTCCTAAGTCTGGGTGTAATTATCTATTTAATCATGTATTTACAAAAGAAAAGTAGCATATGTATTATAACAGTTATGTGGTTTCCAGAGTATAAGCTCTGCTTAGTTTGGGATTAGATTGGCTGTGTGTGAATAATGTCTCAGGTATTATTATTAGTGACTAAAAACAAACATTTCCTCTTCTCAATTCTCGTAATTTAATAAATTGACTTTTTTAGTT
>JWHW01028117.1:199385-213701 GCA_000931545.1 Papilio glaucus | reverse complement strand
CTACTCCTTAAGTAAAAGATCACAAGGAGAAGACAAACACGAGGTAGTACTCCTAACATAGTACTAATATGAGATTTGAATCTAATAACGTCACAGTGGTATTCTTGTACAGTGTACACAATAGTTAACGTCATTATTCAACAAGGCCAACAAAAAAACAGCTTCGTCGCTTGCCGTACAAATATAAGCGCATGCGGGGTGGTGAGAAATGAGCGGAAGAGTGCGTCATATTCGGCCATAACATTATAATTATATAGAAAACGAACTACTGTTATCAAAACGCATTAGCCATCAACAGTAAACATCCGTTTTTCATGGTAGAAGGCGGCAAAACGAGCACCTGACGTTAAGTGGCCACCTTTTTTTTGTTTCGGGAGGAAATCTCAAACAAGGTACCCTACTTCAGGAGGAAGACAGGGTTATGTGAGGTTTTACTCATTAAAACCCCCTCGGTGGCCATCCTCAAGCCCGAAAGGTGGGGGCGCCGGGATCTCCAGTGAAACGCACCGGTGCCCCCTGCACTGAGTTGGCGCTCGACCCTGGGGAGCTTGAGCTCCCTTGCACTTTTTCAGTGCTATAACAACGCAGGGCCACACCATGTTGCCGTCTTCCCAGGATCGCCTTGCCGACGACTCCTGGCCATCAGTAAGGTTTGGAATACATTGCCAGTTGTCTTTAGGCAAGTGGACTGATGAGTGCATCGTAACATACTGCTATTGCACGATTAACAAAAGCGCGAAGGAAAGCGCGATAAGAACTTTACGCCAATTAATCTGTCTACTCAAAGTGGATCGCTTTAGATGATTACGATAAAAATCGATGCCCGTACAAGCACGTATGGTATTAAGTGTAGATTGTTATAATCTTTTAATTATTGATAATACATCTACGTCCTTCTTATAAAACAAAGAAAAGAGAGGATAAGATAATGAAAAGATATAAATAATCACCCGTAGCGGGTACAGGATCTTTTAAACATATTGCTGTTTGTCTCGAGAAATAAACTGGCAATAGTCTTTTGCTTTCATAAGAGTGACTAAACTCAAAAGCCCTCTAAGGGTGCGTCCACATCTGGCGAATGCGCCGCGAATGTGCAACTCGCGAGCCGGTCGCGAACTGCGCAGGCGCGCACTTGCTGCATGAGTTGCGCTAAAGTGGTGCACCAAATAATTTTAGCAACAGCGCGCGCGCAGTTTGCGAACTGTACATACGCAAGATCTGGACACACCTTTAGAAATCTTGGCTCGGTCCGTTACTTAAAGTTTCAACGTTTGGTAGGCGTCCAATTATTTTTATAAGTCAAAATGTCAAGAAGTTGTTATTGTCATATCATACTGATGTACTATGACAACCGATTATAGGTTATATTTTTCTATCCCTCGGGAAGTTTTTTTTTGATAAAAGGTACTCTATGTCATTTTCTATACTCTTAAAAATGTGTACAACATTTCATGATGATCGGTCACGTAGTTTGTACGTGAAAGTGTAAAAAACAAACTCACATTCGCATTTATAATAGTACTAAGGATATATGTTCAGGTATTTGACAGTAAATAGAGAAAAGAAAACACGTATTAACTAATATTAAATCAATATTAAAAAAACTTTTCCTCAAACAAATAACGTATTTCGCGAAAGCAGCACGTCTTAGATTTATGCCAAGCTATAGAGGGGGATTAACCTGTTTAAAAATAAAACTGGCTACGTTAAACTATTTCTGTCCATCTCACGCGAACGCTACTGAATAAAACAAGCGGTTATATAGAATCGAGTCGTAACATTGGATACTGCCACTTACATTTTAAAGATCAGCCGTGATCGTGACTTAGTCGTCAATGGTCTCTTGTTAGTTCACCTTGGGTTCTTTTTCTGTTCCTTAAGTCTATACAATTTAAATATTCGCTAACTACCGAAATAAAACCGATAAAAAAATTAAAAATCGTGATACACGAAGATGCTACAATGATTATGAACAATTTTTTGTTAAACATCTGTGTCGATAACACGCACACGTCTCGTTAGTCTAACCGTGGGTTTACACTGCCGAAAACATTCACATAAAACATATTGTCATCTCAGTTTTTTCAGAGCGAAAGATAGAGAGGAAGCTTGTATCGCAACACGATTTTACGCTAAAATAAATATATCTTACACTATACCAGCGGTTACTGGATAATTTACCTGACTGGCAAAGGAGGGTACTGTTTTTCGCGTGAATGTATGAGTGTCCATTCCCTTGTGACCTGTAGCCTTACGGGATTTTGGAGAGTAAGGGGTCATTAGATTAGTGTACTTCCCGGAATGTCGTAGCTAGTATGATGATGTCATACAGGCAGTCGGGTTTTTAGTTCTTAAAATAACAATTACTTGTTAGTAGTTAATTCAGGTTTCCTCTGATCATTATCCTGATTATATTTTTGTATTATTTCTTTTTAATTACGTACCCTTTTTGCTCCCTAAAAAAAGGTTATCTTGCTGCAACTCTTTTGATAATTTTTGGATTTTATAGGTAGAGGTGAACCGTTTGCTGGCTCGCTATTTTTTTGATTTCTTATTGAACAGAAAACAAAGGACCGCATGATTTGTAAAGCATTAGGAAAATACATCCAGGTGGAGTGATTCAGAGTTTGGATTATTGACTACGTTTTCGATATCTGTTAGAAATACTATAATTCATCTAGATATGATTTAGACAATCACTATAGATAGGTTTTACATTCTATAGTTTGCAATGGATAAATGTATGTTTGTATGTCCGTGTGTCGTCGTTGCGTCGGAAATAGCAGCGGAGTTCGCCGGCCGCGTCCACTCCTGACTCATCGCTGAGGAAGAGAGCCGCTCTGCGCTGTAGGGCCGCCCGCGTCTGGAATTTAGCGTTGCTATTTTAACGTCTACGTTCTATTTGCAACAACTTGTTAAACCTCCCCAAGCCATTGCCTAATTATAGTAGACATGTTTCAATCAGAGAGGGTTCAATTAAGTATTTGATCCGAAACACTATATAATTATGTTTCAGATAGAGAAATATA
This sequence comes from Papilio glaucus, assembly GCA_000931545.1. NCBI lineage: Eukaryota > Metazoa > Arthropoda > Insecta > Lepidoptera > Papilionidae > Papilio > Papilio glaucus. The sequence continues at coordinate 210,672 of JWHW01028117.1, read as the reverse complement.
ATTGATAAATAGAAAGATAAGGAATAGAAAAATAAAGAAATATAATTGATAAATATAAATAAATATATAACAAAAAAAGTAGTTTATGGCCTTCCAAGCAACCTTTTGATGGACTTAATTAGTGACAAGCAAGCGTTCAGTTGAATAATATAGGTGTTAGTAAGGAATATCACTCAGGTGACCATACTAAAACTTTGTTCAATTAGACTAACATGAAGGTAGCGCTGTAATTAACAATGCATACAAATACCGCATATAATTGGTAATATTGCAAATATCAAGAGGAACGGTGGGATGAATACTATACGCTCTATCTATAGCTTATTTTAATACCTTATAAAGGTCGTTATCACAATAAATTACTATCATATAGATAATAGTATTCCTATTTTAAAAAAGATTTCCTGTTACAATGTGGTTATTAGATGTTTGTGACCACGTGAATATATTAGTTCTGGATAATGTAGCTTAATAATGGCGAAAGAATTATTAAAATTTCAGAAGTTTCAGAGCCAAACCATAACAAATATGTTAATGTGTGTTTTCTTTTCATTGATCCTTTTAATGGAAGTTACAAATAAAAGTTAGGCTCGAGTTCTTTGTTAGTAGATAAAGCAGTTGAAATTGTTTATGGTCTTTACTATCTGTTCGAATGAATATCCGACATGTTCTTAAAACTTTGCCTTTATTTAAAATATTCGATATTCTTGTTCGTGATAAATCTCTTTAAATTTTCCTTGTACATCTTTCCTTACCGATATTTTCCAAGTAATAAAATAGATTCCAAGCTACTAAATATTTACCTACCTTATACTGATGCCACCACAATACTGATGTCTCATTCCACATGCTAATGCATAAATCAAGTCTCTCTAACTTTAAACGTGACAACAAGATTTTTAAAAATATTGCAAACACTAAAATTGTGTGAAATTTGACAATTACAAAGTTTTCGGACGAGAAGCGAAAAAAAACTAAGCTTAAATTAAAGCGCCATCTAGCGATTCTGTAAGGTTAGTAACAAAACGCAGCGTACGTAGCCTTCGTAATAATCGTAAAGAATTTTATTGTTGTATAAATGTATAAATACAGCAAACCCAACAATAGGTACAAGACAATGTGGTCACAGATCGCTGTAACAATAGAAATTCGTTTGTGCGTCGGTCTAGGGAATTATCACCACATGAATTCGAACTTCACACCTATTGATAAACGGACCGGCGGCGAAACTTGTGCGAATATAGTTTTTGTAACTTGGATACAATAAGCGATAGACATAATGAATAACTTTGTCTTTGTCTTTGCGTGTACAATTTTTTTTTATCAAACATTAATAAAAAAAATATAGAATTCAAAGAATAATAATGCTGCTTTAATTTTATTGAATGAGATTTGTAATTTAGCAGAGTGATCTTTGGGATTAAAATTTACCTGAATCGGGATAAAACAATATTCGTTAATGTCTATAGATTCGTTTCGTCCGATTCAATAAGTGTTTTTGCGCACTAAATCGTCTAAGTCTCCATTGGATACGGGAAAGCACAAACGAGCGTCCGCGATTGCAGACTTTCTAATACACATGCGATATATTAGCGCTAATACCCTGGTACTCTAGGGCAGAAAACGTAAGGTCACACGTTCAATTTCCGCTTCTACAATAATGATTAATGCATTAATATGCTTTAAATTAATAGGAATGCTTAGAAAATGTTGCTTAAAATTGATTTTATCAACATATATTTCTTTTAATTTAGTTATTTTAGTTTTTTTAGGAAAAAAATATAACACAATCATCTTTTTTTATTGAAAGTCTATAAGAGCCTTTCTTCTTTACGTTTATTATATAGCAAACAAGTGATACGCCTGCTCATTACAATATGGTTCTAACAAGCAAGTACTACAGTTTTGGTTTCTCACGACACAATTTTACTAGCCAGTACTATACCATCATAGCGTAATACTGTTTGTAGACTTCATTCGTTTATGAGATGTTACTATCCGTAGATTGTGCCTATTGGTTGCTAAAACAAAATTAATAGAAGCGAGCTAACGATTAGTCGAAAGGAATGGATTTTATTAATCGGTAGTACGTAATAACACTGGCGAATTTAATAGCCTCGAAAGCAGTTCGAGACGGCGTAATGGATCGAAGGCGTCGGCTATGTTCATCTATTACAGCTAAAAGCTCATCAACTTATAAAACTTTCAAACCATAATGAACCCATTAATGGTATAGAAAACGCCTACGACACAAGTGACCCTAATGATGATGTGTTCCAGGAGTACAACGATATCAAAGATAAATTTCCAGTTAAAGATAAAAATTGTTTGGAGTATATTCCATAGTTTTTCTAGAGTATGTCAGATAATTGCCAGAATAGAGAGATAATCACTGGCAAAGTGGAAAGAAAACAGCGGAGCCACAGCCCGATTTTGGTCTGACCAGATCCGTCCGCTGGAGATAGTGTACACTGTGAGACAAGATGGCGTGACATCATAAGATCGTAATCGTGTCGTCGTCTTGGATGGAGGTGGCCACAACCTTCAAACATGAGGAATACGACTTGAGAAGGATAAGGTAAAAAACAGGCACCTACAGCAAAAACCTAGTATTTATGACGCCATTAAATTCGGCATCTCGTAGCATTTGCGCCTAGATTATGGACTGCTACATATTACGTCCTGCGAGCTTTAAAACTCGTACATAACATCTGACAAACAGAGACATAAATATTTTCAAATGACTAATTTACGGCACTATTCTGTCCAGTTAATATTTTATAAGAAGAAGAAATTATCGTGGTTAAATATGAGGAAATAGTGTCAGACAGGTGGCCGGCCGTAAAAACTGTAGCCAACCTATGCAATATTGACTGCAATCATACTGTATAGATAGAGCAGGGAGATAATGAAATATGAAAACGTAAAAATTATATTTCGGATAAGTATTGAGCCGCAATTGTTTTGCTTAATAACTTAATGTAACACGAGCCGACCCAATTCGCGCGGACACAAAACATCGTTTCATTTTTACCGCGCCCGGTTGCGCAACAAGCCCATATGGGTCACGCCACAAACATACACATTAATCAAGCCCAGCTGGGTTATAATTATATACATAAAACATCCGTCCGTTGGTCTCTCTGTAATAGTAGAAAGTGACTGGTGTTGGGTTCTTGTCGGGTTGGCTTGACTACTAGAGTTACATTTCTTCTGGGATTTTTTTAGTTAAAGAAGGCGACCGAAGCGAATGTGATGTGTGGATGTTCATGGGCTTTGACCAACGCTACCCATCAACATCCGCAACAATCGAAGTGCTACGGATTCATTGTCATTCTTGTCTTTAGTAGGAAAGAGAGAGAGGATATGGAACAGGAGTATGGATGGAAGGGGATAGGGCCTGCGACCCATCACTTACCAGACCGTGGTCGGTGCTGTTTACTGAGGTATCCGTACTTCACTGTTTAGTGAAGGTAGTTTTCCTGTCCAACCGACCCATTCGCATTGCAGTTGCTGACTCTACAGTGTTTTATTTGCAGTTTTAGGGCGTAACCAGGTCCAAAGCAGGCTAACGTATTCTTTTATTGTATAAATTTTCTCTCGCACCTTTGAATAGAGTATTAATAGACAATAATTACTTTAATTGGTGTAAGTCAGAGTACAAATAAGTGATTGTATACCACGCTTTACTATTAACGGTGTGATGGGTCTCACGATATTAAACCTCATACATTCTAATACATTGGCCTCTAGCCTATTGTGATTTGTGAATACGTGAGATAATACGTCTATTCGTACGTTGAAAATGAGCTTGGCGTTCGCTTCATTTTTTTCTGTATGGTAAAAATAACGTTGAATGGTAGAGATGAAAGGGAACAGCGTTTTGTTTCTGTCAATGTTTCATCTGAATGACAAACTATTGCCAGTCAATATCTAGGTAAATGATTCTATTGAAATATTTTCTTAATTGTAAATATTTTTGTGTACATAACCGTACTATATTAAAGTACTCTGTAAGATGTCGGGGTCAAGAGGATTCCGTAAACGATGTGACCTCCGATTACCTTGACGTAGTCACGAAGAGTATGCCACTTAAAAAGAACAACATTTATGCAGTTTTCATATATACCAGCAATACTTGACTTTGATAAAAAGGTAATTGCTACTTCAGGAAATTTAAAAGATTTTAATAAAGGCTACCAGTTACTGATCCTAATTGAATGGCGCAATCCTTGATTAGATCAGCACCTTCTGAGTTACAAATTGAGAAAGTTTTAGAGCTCAAAATTGAAACAGTTTTGACGTTGACAAACAAGTTTAGTTTAGATTGAAGGCGATCTTTACGCTTTATATCACTAAACTTCGTTTACGTGAACGCGATCAAATTGTAGCTGGTGGAAACCATTTAACGAAAAACCAAGATTAAAATCGAACTATAAACTCGATTAAGCAAAACGTAGTTCTGTTAAACTTAGTTTTGAATGCAAATGGTTAAATCTAAGTGGTTTTCATATCACTTCATTTAAAAGGCTATAAATCTAAAGCTGCTGACTAGTATTTCTTATTGCTAATGTACGTAATAACGTACGTATGGAACGTACACACACTTGAACAAACAAACGTTAATTGTTACTTGAGAATGCAAAAATATGCTGACGTATCTCACACTATTATATTGACCTACTTCATTTACAATAACTTGAATTCGAAGCGCGCGCGAAATCAATTCAATATACTAGAGTTATGATTTAACATTTTAGTATGATAAATATTTTAGTAATTTATGATTTTATTTTAGTAATTTTTGATATTTAGCAATATATGATTAACGATTGCTGACTCTTAATACATTTACATATCTCTTGTAATGACATCAAAGCTTTTCTTAATTTGTTTTCACGAATTTATATTGACGACCGCGATAGCCTAAGGTTATGTGAAACGTTAATGAACGATAAGCGAATGCTAACTCTGTATAATCCGGTAAGAGGACAGACCTGAGAGGCCTTTACTATCCGCATATTTACCTACGCAATTAGTTTTTGTTATACTTTTATTTTAATTTATTTTACCTAACATACTTTTTACAGTTATATTGAGTGATTGGAAGTTGTTAGATCAAATTTGAATCAATTCAATTTGCTGCAAGAAAAACTAACTTAATTTATTATTTAAAGAGGATGGTTAGAGACACCGCCAACTTTGATTTAGTTAATCTTGATCTACATACAAACAGCATAAATAAATTGAATTCTACAGCTACACCGCAAAAATAATTTAAGATTTTTATAAAGAAGTATATATTTAAACAGTAAAATGCATTTATATTTGGCTGGCTCTTGAAATAGATTTTAAATGACTTATCCTAGTTAATAATATTATGATTGGTAATGTTTGACATTTGCTTGGAGCTTCGACATTTATACCTTTAAATTCCAATATAAATAACACGATTGAAGATAATCGTAGATGTCATAGAAGTAAAACTTCTTAAAAATAAAATAAATTTAGTGTAAGAGACAGTGCCAGACAAATCTAGACAGAGGCGCCTAATGTCAAATAATTAGGACCCCGTAAATGTGATATTTGAAAAGTGATAATCTAGGAAAAACTTAATATCAATGTCCAATCTTTGGGTAGTTCGATTTCTTTTTTTTCTAACTTTTTCAAGCACTTGGCTGTACTGTTAAAGACATATAAAAAAATTCTAAATAGACCTTCCCCTACCTAGTTAAAAGTTCGTCTAGGCCTATATTTACTTTGTTACTTTTTGCCGGCTCTTTGAGTCATCTTAACGTCATTTCTATTTGCATGATCTCATAGGACCATTTGTTGTTGTTGCAGGGTCTACGGACGTGGACATGCCCTCGTCGTTGCTGCACACCATACAGAACCAGATGCAGAGCAAAGGCGGCTATGAAATGGCTTACGGAGTAAAGGTGAATTTAATTTTATTATTAAATCTTTGCTGTCACATCGAGCCACAATAAAATTGTTAAATGTCGTACTTTTGACCAACATACGACGTTGTTAGGTCCAATCTTCATAAATATTATTTAAGTTAGTAAAACACAGTTAAGGCGTCCGCTTGAAACATGAGTACCGGGTGTACATTGACTTCAGCTACTAAAGTATTTAATTGTTATTCTTCATTAGTATGTATTTGCGTATAACTTGAGACATAACACAAGCCGTGTTTTACAAATTTTAGAAGAAATCTCTTCCAATTCTATTTATCTAACAATATTCCATTCCTGCAATTCCCTCCAGATAACCTTGTTCTTCTGGTGTAGTCACTTATTTTCTAACGAAATATTTTTTATTTTGCAGGTGTACTAATGCGGCCGACTTTTTGGACTTTAGTGACAACGCAGAGTGAATAGTAACCAATTAATGTGTGTTGGATCTTATTATACACTATATTTATTATTCAAATCTGTAGGACTTAAGTTTTAATTTATAAGTTATTTTTGTGTACATAACGAGTCAAAACCGGATTCGGTGAAAAAAAAAACTAAAAAGTTACCTAAGTGAAAACGACACAAATGTCACCTTGACGCTCAAGGTAATAGCGTAATGGAAGACTTCGACTAACCCAGATTAAAGAATATTTTAAGTAAGTAATATTTTCAGCAAACTCAATTTTGTCTATGGAAATGCCACGCTATAAAAAATATTTTTGAAACAAACAAAAAAATTATTGATTACCTATTCTAAACTATATTTTAATAAATAAATTTAGTTAAAATCATACTTTGAAATATATGTATTTTAAATTATAACGTATATCGAGAAAAAACAAAGTATACGCGCATTATGTCACTTCATAAATTTGTCATACACTTAGTTTTGTCAAAGACTTTTGTTTTAAATTGTCTATGTATTTAAATCTGTAGAGCATGTTGCAAATAAGACCGAAAGACAAATATACACGACACGACAATATATAATTACGTGCAAGTTTCATTTTATTGGAACAAACAATATGCATTGAATTTGTATTTCAAAACGAATATATAGAATTGATTATTTTAATAACAAATCTTTCTTTAAGTAATAAATTGTTTATTATTTATTACTTAAAGATTTGTTAAGATTTATTTGTTGTCAAAACCTTTAGCACTGTGCCGGTAGAGATACACAATAATAAACGCGGTATATTCTCTACACTGGCCATAACCGCCAATAGCCTAATGGTTAAGGGTACGGAGTGCTAAACATGCACAACAACATATTGTCTCGGACATTTCCAACCAAGTTTACGCTTGGTTGGAAATTTGTCGCTGTGCCGACCTCACATAGAAAAAAACGTGGGAAAAGGGCAATGAAGAATGAATGTGAATGTGAAAATGAAGAAGATTCTCTATTGTAGTTTTTTTTTAATCTGTACCGTATTGTACAGACGCAAAAATAATAGAGCAACTGTTCAGTTACACAACACAGGGCTAATCAAAATGTTTGGTATTTTAGTATTCCTAGTGTTTGAAATAGACAATACTGTTTTTTCATCGAACGTGTTAATAATACCTAATTACGTTAATGTTGATGTATGTAGTAAAAATACAATATCAATGTTGATTTCAAAAACCGTGTCGAGGAGATCTGTGAAAGTTATTTTTAAATGAAGATTATTTTAACACATCCGCAGTAAATTTGTATAAATATTACAAAAATCTTAGTGATGAGTATGTTTATTTTATTTCAGATGAATATTGTGATATAAAATTACCCCATTCCCTGTTGAAAACCGTCTTCCATTAAATATTAACAAATTGAATATAAATTTGATGAATATATTCCGTCGAAACTGCCTTACCTTATCCCTACCGTGATATTTGTTGTTAATGTTCATAAGTATTTTGCTACGTACCAGCTTTTAATTTTGAATAATTATGTTATTCGTTTTTAATGAACAATTACATGTTAAGAATATTTGATATAATAACATCGTTTTCATAGCTCTACTCAATCAACGGTAAACAGATTTGTGTACTGCAGGTTTTGGCATAAATCGTAAGATCACTACGGGTTTCGTGAGTCGCAGTAGAATCATCGTATTGATCTCGCATCATGTACATTAAGAGTGTTTACGTTGTTGTATTATACGCATAAAGCACGCGCTTGTCCATCTTGTCACCTCATTTACTATACGACAGGTAGACATTTTTAAATATGTAATAAAGCGCAAAAACCCATAACGCAGTGAAATAACAGCAGAACATGCCGAGCTTCATTCTGTACGATGAGAACGGAGGCACTGCTCCGTAGATACGTACTGCAATGACGTATGACATTACCAGACATGGGTACGTACGTGAAGTTCTAGGCGTGGGTAATACGCGCCGGTTTGAATGCTCGACCTATTACTTACGTCGAAAGAAAGTCCTTCCAGGCAAAGGTTGAAAGTGATGTTGTATCGTATTTATAGCTCAGTTATTTCTCACATTAATTCGTGAAGACATCCTTGTTGTGACACTAACTGTAACTGAGCGCAGCGTGAAAACTCACTTAGGTGCTTAGATACGACTGCAAATAAACCAATATTAAATACAAAAGTGATAAATCAGACGTACTACTCGGGTGCGATAACATCAGACCTAACTGTGGTGACGTTTTTGTAGTGTAAAATAATCAAATGAAACTAATAAATACAGTGTAGCTTCGTCGCTCGTTGTACAAACACAGGCACACGCGGGGGAGGTGGGACCTAAGTGGAGGGGTGTTATTGTGGTCACGTAGAGCTACATAATAATCTAATCGTGTGTATTCACCCAAAAACCTAAACATGTAATAACATTTTTATGCATTAAATGAATTGTGTGTTATGTAATAATTATAATTGTGAATTATTTGTGTGAACTATTAATTTTTAGATATGGTAACACTAGTGCTAGTATAATGTGACTGTAAAATTATTTTAATATCATAAGTTTATTGTCCGAAGAAATTGTGAATTCAAGATAGAATAATACATAGTTTTTAAATTTGTGAGAAATTATTTTAGTGTTAAGTGTGGCTAGTTAATATAATTATTTATAGAAGAAATAATGAAAAGTGTAATTCGCAGCAATTGTTGGAAATTGGCGGCGGGAGGTTATATATGTAAAAATAATTAAAGAAATGAAAATTATTTTCATTGTAGATGGTATAAGTAGAGGCATGCGAGACACACTTGTTATTTGTTACATATACAATGTACTGTTATGTATAAATATGTACGCTTGTGTGCGTTACTGTTACTGTCGGTGCGCTCTCATTAGATGTCGTTACGCACACAAGTGTGCGTTATGCTTCACAAGTATGAATCACCCGCGTTCTTAAGCAAAACAAGTATTGATTTTATAGCAATATTTGTTAAAACAAGTAAAACCTAAGTAGATAATATTTTTCCGTCCATTAAAATCTTTGGGTTTTACTATGTACAATAAGATATGTCTTGCAATCAACTAGTTCATGAATCAGAAGTACCTCTTTAAAATTTCCCGAACTTTTTAATAAAGTACGTTCAGTTTGCACAATTTTTTGAGAGAGCCTAGTACCATGCATTTATCTTGTAAAAAGTTACGTACATAAAATTATGATTTGATATTATAGACGCCCTCGTCGCATTTGGTGACTAATTAACTATATAAAACAATACATGCAATTGCATTATTACGCGCTTTGTTTTAAAGAAAAAATAGTAATATATTTTGTTTTTGAATAATAAAACATATCCCGCCGCCAGTATCATTTGCTAAGTGAAGACTAAACTCCAATGGACTTCCCATTCTTGTTTCAATAATGTTAAATAACGGATCATTTTAATATTTCAAATATACCAAATCATTGTTAAATTTTAACTAAGTATATTTTGTGCAGGTGTTAAGTTGTTAGTCGATAATATCTCATATTTAATTAGGTATATAAAGTTTTTGTTTTATATAATACAACATATATACATTTACGAGTTGTTTTCACTCGGTGAGCAGTCCTCTCTTTAGTCTTCTTGCCCGACATGTTTGGGCAGTTGAATGACTGCGAGAAAGAGACGGATCCGAAAAACTGAAATAGATACATGGCTCTAAAGGTCTTTTACTTTACATCTAGTTAATTTGTTCACTAGCTGTGCCTTAGGATGCGTCCTGATCTGGTGAATGTGCAGCTCGCAAGTTCGCGAACTGTTGCTGCAATTGTCTGGCGCAACTCATGCAAAGCTTTTAAAGAGCTCGCGCGCTTGCTTGCTGTGTGTGCTTCTCGAACGGGTGGAAGTAAATGATAGAACACGCGCCGCTCTTGCGCCGCACACGCACGGCGCGTAGCGAAAAGCATGCGAGCGGCGTACGAACATATAATTCACGCGCGCAGCTCGCGAGCTGCGCTTTCGTGGCGCATTCGCCAGGCGTGGACGCACACTAATGTGCCAGTGGCACTTCCAAATTAATACATCTTTGTAATTTTGTCATTTTAAAGTTAAAACGACAAACGTTACTGTGAATTAATTGTTTGATAAATATTTTTACACTGTAGATCAATATATGAGAAGATATTATGAAATGAAATCCCTCGTTTCATTTATTATAAACTTGTTTCAACCATCGGATAGCATCGGCGGTAGGATTAATCCGATATTAATCAACCATACCCAAAAATTTTCACATGCATTAAATTTCAGTTACCGTGTTAACACAAAATAATAATAATAATAACACAAAATAAAGCACCGTGTAATTTTAATTATTAAAATTTTATTGCGGTCACAATATACAAAAAAAACTCAAAATAAATCAGGTACAACTTGATAAAAGACGAGTAAAAAAATCAATAAATCAATAGACAGATGACATTTAGCCGGATAGTTTGCACGAGGAATTTTCATTGGCTTTTGCTGAGTGGCGCGCCGCCGCTTCTCACCTTTTCCTATGCCTGTGCTCGGAGCGGGCGGCGTTCGGTTTCGCTGGTTTCTCTTTGTAGCGAGTATCGTCTACAAAAAAAAGACAAGTTAAAGCTAGGTAAATTTTTATTACCAACCACCATGTGACACACTGACAGTTCACAATGTGCAGCTCGCAAGTTCGCGAACTGTTGCTGCAATTGTCTGGCGTAACTCATGCAAAGCTTTTAAAGAGCTCGCGCGCTTGCTTGCTGTGCTTCTCGAACGGGTGGAAGTAAATGATAGAACACGCGCCGCACACGCACGCACACTAGAAGTGGAGAGAATAAAATAAATCCTCCAACAAAAAGGATGGTCATTTACTATGCGCCTTGAAATTAATTTTAAGAAACAGTTCAACTAAATGAAACAACG
>JWHW01028117.1:154243-173841 GCA_000931545.1 Papilio glaucus | reverse complement strand
GCCGCCGGCCCGCCGCCGTCCGACAGCGACGAGGATGGCCGCGGGGGCATCGGTACGTTTTGAGTCCCTGAAATATTAATCAAGTACTTTATTATCCTACTATAAATTATGTGGTATAAAATAAGGGACCAAATTTACAATCTGAATGTCTTTTTAAATGCAAGAAATCCGCTTTAGGAATACACAGACTTTGTTGTAATAGTGATAAGAAAAGTCGGAATTAATAAGATTGATCGGCAAAGGTTTGTTAAAAAAAAGACGAATCGTCTTCGAAAAAAAATATGCACGCACAGCTAAAGTTTTATCCAAACCGAGGACTAGCATATAATACTCTAAATCAGCGACTTGATAGTTCTTGTGACCTTGCAATGACATCACTGTCGAGGCAATGACCGATAACAATTTTAACAAATAGACTTATATAATAAGTTTATCTACAACATGTCCACCAATCAGCGATACGAATATTTCGATAGCATTCATTAAACATCTCACGTGTGCATTAGGCCAGTTTTAATTGAATGGAAATAACAGTTTTAAGCCTTAGTGTTTGTACATAGATTATAATAGAATAGAATACAATAGAATAGAACGAATTATTTTATCTGTCGTCTATGTGGCATAAATTTGAAATTTTTATTTTATACTATATGCACAATGTACCTTGTACTTTGTGTTGCACTGCACACTTAAACTTACATGTAAAGTCGCACGTTTAGTACTCATCTTTTTACTAAGCGTGCCTGTTGCGTTTATGCTGTAAATCTCTTTCCCAGTCAGTAAGTGAGGCAAATAATATAGACTATCATTTATGTCTAACATGTGCATAATTCATTTGAATTCATTTGTATTTGTGTGTGACAGAGAAAGTGGTGTCGAGTGCTCGCGGGGCCCGCTCGGTTGCACTGAGCTCACACAGTGTAAACGCAGGCACTTGTGCACATCAATTTGAATGAACAGTTAACTCTCCTAAGCCGGGCGCATCGCATCACTCGAGGGCGGAGGCGGCGGATCACTTTCGTTTTCCGACGCACGTGAGCGGCACTGCAGTCTGCGAATTCTCCGCTGCACTTTATCGCATCCGTATATGGGGCCGCGACACGCACGTGACGCATTGACCGAGGCCGCGATACCGAAGGCGCTGATTTGCAACGACGAAAGTGGTATTGCAGCTTTTATGTGGGTCGATTTGGACGGACCGGGTGTAGTTATATTAGGTTGTTACGCGAGAGCCCGTTGCGACGGCGACGTTCCGCAAAAAGATCGGCACGCGAGTCGAAACCGTAGAATCGCCTTCGGGTGTCCTTAATTGGGGAACTTCGAAAGGAGCGATGGTCAGAAAAAGTGAGGGGTCGCCCCTAACTCGGTGATCGAACGGTATCGGGGCAATAAACGTTTTGTCAACGCAATCAGACAGCCGGCAGACGGCGAGGCGCCGGTGAATCATAGATAACAGCGTCACCATACGCGCCCACCTATATATCTGTTTGTTTACGACCTTAAATGACTGCATGCGCGCTAACGGGGTCGTCCGGTCCGCCCGGATCCGACGAACCTCGTAAAAACAAACAATGAATGACGCCCTTTACAAAACATTTAAGGACTATATGCGTCTTTTGTTCAAAACAATATATAGTGTGCGAATTATCTTTAGCCCGCCCGCATATTTTTATTAAACTCGGGAACTTTGAAAGCGTCTTATGTGATGTTGGTTCATGAACAATTTGTTTTGACAGTTCTGGACACACTACTAATACCTAGCGATAAAAATAAATAAAAAAAATCATGTCAAAAAGCGTAGCTATTTTAGTTCTTTCTTGTTATTTGGTTTGTCAGTTTAAAACAAATTGCGACTATCCAACATACAAACTATCGAAATTTGTACACGGGACTAGAATTATTAAAACGCCTGATATAAAGTAGTCATTGTTATGACGGTGGATTAATCCGATCAATCTGAGGCAAATTGTTCAGTCGTAGTTCAACGCTCGAAACTCTAGGGCAGCTGACGACCGTACGCTGTGACGGTTAGATTTGCTTTACAAGTGAAGTGCCCGTTCTCAAGAACGCTTGTTCAAATTTACTTTTTAAAACGATCGAGGTGTCAGCAATATAAAAATATTAGAAGTATTACTAGTAATATTATAATATTATAAGTAAAACGAAGGATATTTTATATTACATAAATCTTTTATCACATTTACTTAATATTTAACGCTTACGTAAGTTGATTCATAAATAATATTAAAAAAAAAAACCCTCGAAACATGTTTTAGGCCATAGTCCATATGAGAAAGCCCTACCTTGCCTTTCAAAAGGCATTTGATATAAACCTTAGATGCGAGTGCCCGGCTTGTCAGTAGTAGTGAGTGTTGCGAGTTGAATGCTGGCCATCTCGGCGCGGTCGGCAATGGCGGCGGTATAACCAGCTCTGTCAAGGGCAGGCCAGTCGCCGCTCCGAGGCCTTTACTTTCCCACTGGCTATCGCGTGCCGGTTACATGACTTATTCGGACAAATCATATATAATAATGCATTCGGGACTTCAAACAAAATACATCAAAATGTATGTATGTATATAATGTATCTGATCTGAAATAATTGTTAATTTATAAATAGCGCAAAAATAAATAAAATAGTAAATAGATTTCATATTACTTGAAATTGGCCCCTAAAAATACAATATAAATTAATACAAAATAAATAGTATACAAAACATAATGAAAATCCTTTGATATCAGCTAGTTTTGGAATCAACAATATGCAAAAAGTGTACTGAGAAATTACAAAAAATTAAATCACTATTGTCGTGTTACGTAAGTAAACCGAGCAAACGAATTGTTATGTCCTAATTCGGTATTGAGGCATTGACCTCTAAGTTTGCAAATGTGCGGCCATTATAAATTGCATTCCATTCTTAATGTGAAATATCACCAAGTTTAAATTAAAATTCATTAACAAGTCGAATCAAAACTTTTAATTATATTTTCGATATATGGATGCCAATTACTCTCGTTCATAAAACTGTTAGGGAGTCGCATAATGTGGCGTAATCCACTGGCGTAAATCGTGTGGCGATACAAGCTTTCTCTCTATCTTTCTCTTTGAAAAAACTGAGATGACAATTTTATATGAATATTATCGGCAGTGTAACCCAACAGTTACATTAACAATTTGAATTATAGCAATTTAAGGTAAGATAACATTTCGTACAATCCGTTTTAATTCTTTGAAAACTTTACTAAATCAAAAACCGAATCAAATTAAACATACATTTAAGGAAATGGAAAATTTATGAAACTCGAAGTCCACATGTGCATAATATTTTTTTAAGTAATAATGTATCATCCCTGCCCTTTTACCACGTTACGTGGGGTCGGCACAGTATGACCGAAGTCGAACTGTATAGGTTTAGGCAAAGTTTTTACGGCCGGTCGCCTACCTGAAGCCAAACCTCCACGAGAATAATTGGTTGCACTTCAGCCTTCTTTACCCGTTGTGATCAAAGACAATTCCGTTGTAGGGATGTACAAATGTAGCGAGGACCGCTATTTGCCGGGCGCATCTCAAATGTCATCGTCTCGTCAGATTCGCCGTTACTGTCACTACGTATCGCAGACCGGCATTATAATAATCCAGCGGTAATTTCCGCGCTTGTAGAACCAGCGCCCTCTTCCGTCTTCATGGAATTCCGCCGTTGTCTCTCCCTCCTTTTTAAATAATTATGTATATGAATGACTATTGGTTTACCTAATAATTTAAAAAAAATCATCGTATCTCCCTGCCCTGTTATCACTTCATGTGGGTCGGCGCAACGGATTTTCGTCTTCTTAATCGATTTGCTATCCGTCATTTCATTTCAGTTCTAAATGTAAAAAATCTTACACAGCGTGTGAATTTGATTCAAAAACGTCGACAATGAACTTTAAAATTCGAACTGATTATAAAAAATGAATAAAACCACAATAACGATAACATTTTCATCTACTTCCTTAGCTTTTCAAATTTTTGATACAGTGGACCTGTTATTTTCAACTTTTATCTAATTTATGTATCTAATAAAAATGCCTAATTTACAATACTTTTTTTCTTTTCAGTTAATGTTTGTAAATCATGTCATAATTTTGTGAGAAAACACGGACAGTGCAAATACAAGGAATATCACGACACGACATACTCCGACGGACTTCAGTCTTCTGGAGAGACAAAGACATACATATACCTCACCTTACTCCTCAGTGAATTGTTCTATCATTCGTACGGCCAAGAGAACTCTTTGCCTTTTTACACATTACTGATGACTTCAGAAAGCTTCCCGAAAGTGTAATCTTTTAAATTGTACATGTACATGAAACCTATAACAGTTATCGCAATATCAGCAGTCAACACCCACATTTTAGTCACTTACTAAATAATTCTATAGTATGTTAATTAATTAATACAGCCGTGGTAATAATGACGCAGACAGGCCAGGAGCACTACATTGACAGAGCACGGGAACGCGGCAGTGGTGACAGCGCACCGCATTACGCATTCCTGCGTGCATACGACCGGCAAACCGTGCAAATGACACGCGATTGGCACATACGAGATAACGATAGCAATCGCACGTTGTATTCTGACTAGTTTATACTTGTTATAACAAGATTTATGTAGTAGTATTTATTTAAACAAAACAAAGAAAGAATAGTCGGGACAGTCGAACTATGACGATAACATGATTGGGTCATTTTATGTGATAGAAGCTAAATTAATAAATTTAAAAATCATGAAATAAAATAGCTAACAAAACATTTTATAAGAATGTGGTGGAGTGGTGATCCTAACTAAAATTATAAATGCAAATGTTTATTTGTTTGTTTGTTACGTTTTCACGCGTACACTACTCAACCGATAATCATGACATTTTGTACACATATTTTCAAGAGAATGGGATTTGACATCTTTTATTCCTAAAAAAGAAAAAACCTAACCGAGGAATAGACGAATATTACCTGCTATCGGTTGCCACGGTAAGTCAGTACGACACGATAATAACTTCTCGTCATTTTGTTCTTGTCACGCCATTACCATGGCGACCGATAACAAGTCTTTGTCAATTACCTGTTATTATACGTAAAATCGAAGATACAAAAATTTCCAACCAGGCAAACAAGAAGCGAATTACAAGCAACCGGAATTATAGCAAGTATCGGATGAAAACAAAAAAATAATTTATAAAAAAGCTGCCGCGATCGTATAATGTGAATGGGGTTGATTAAATATCAATCTTTCGAACCAAAAGATTATCTAGCGCTTCAAACTGAAAAACTGTATTAAGTACCTAAAGAAAATCCTGTATTCCAAATTTTGAAGTCTCACTACAAGAAAGACGACACTTGGATACGTCCTCGTGCATTCAATGAAAGCTAATAAAGAGAAGACGTTGCGTGGTGATGTGTGTGTCTCTGTGTGAGCAATAACGGCGGTAATAAAAACGGCCTAGTTAGTGAAATCGTCGCAGTCACGATGCGGCCTCTGACGAGGCGACCCATTTTAAACAGCTCGCCGCCAACGCCGCCCGACTCTAGTAGATTTGCTTGCACGGCTTCGTCGAATTATCGCGATTACGTGTTTGCGCGATGGACAGAAAAGGTTTTTTGAAATTGAATTCTAAAGCAACGACATAAACTATTATGCTAAATAGTGAAAGCTTTTATTATCCAATTCAAATTAAATGACTTCGTCTCCCAACTAAGGTGATAACTGGGAGGCGAAGTCCACTGTCCTCCAAACCCATTTGACCATAGTTTACTTGATAATCACTAAACCTATCGCAGTTTTTCATTTCTTTACAGTC
Organism: Papilio glaucus; assembly: GCA_000931545.1. Lineage (NCBI taxonomy): Eukaryota > Metazoa > Arthropoda > Insecta > Lepidoptera > Papilionidae > Papilio > Papilio glaucus. The sequence goes on along the minus strand of JWHW01028117.1, from coordinate 168,004 downwards.
ATTCACAGCCATTTAGTTTTTCACGCCTGTCTTCGAGCTCGTGGTGTTTCACCGGTAGAGCCGGCTTATTCGTGCAAAAAATGTTGTTGCTGGCTCTACCACTGTTAATTATCCATCTTATTCGTCAAACTTACATCTTTTAAGATGACATTTATTTAGATTTGCACCTAACTTTTGCAACACAAATTTCTCGTGACAATGTGCTTTAATTCATCCTTCTAAACCACTTAAGCATACCTTTACACTTTTACTACTCAGTAACTAAGCTTAATAAATATAAATATAAGAGAATCATGTGAAACACAAGCTAATCTATGGGTTCACCATTTATAAAACTCAATAACGGCTGCACATTTTTTTCTCCGCCTTCCGTCCCGTCTTCACCCAGAATAGCTAATGAAAAATATGAAAAATTCAAGACTAAAAAAATACATCAGGAAAATGCGTTTTCCATTTCTTCTACATTTTTCGTGTGCAATTACAGAAATTACAAAGAGTATATAATTATTCATCCTAGCTTATTTAACAAAACGAAAAATGTCGTATAACTCAAAGTGCTTCAATGATGGGAATCAAGCCGAGTGCAACTCATCCATATATTAATACAACCAATAAGGTAACAAATTAATTCTAGCTTAGACTTATTTTGCTAATTATCTACGACTTATTGTGAATTCTTGCACATCAATTATGTACAAACCTATCTCATAAGTAATATAATACACATTATTATTTAATAATATAACTAAAGTAATATTTATTACTTTAATAATATCTATTAACGTAAACACGTTAACAACATAAACATGTACGAGTATTTTAATCAAATTAATATCTTCTATTTAATTTAAATCAAAACACGCAAGGAAATCTCTTGTTTAAAGAACCGTACTACTGTGTCGGATTGATCATATGTCAAAAGAATAACGATTAGCTGATGACTGTTCTTGTCGACAATAGTGTTACTCTGACAACTAGTAAAAGGGAGATCAAAGTAACATTGATTATGATCTGCAACAATCAGTCATTTGTACAAGTTGTTCGCTAAAAGAATATCTGATATTAGAAGAGGGTGGGACGTTGAACCCTTGTGCGACCTTGACTCGATTAAATTTATCTGTGCCCCAGCGTAATCTGAATACAATTAGAATGAGTACGCACGCAAACCGGATCGGGTTGGTTACGCAACAAGTCCTCGTTTGAACAATTGCCTGTTTTCACTTCTATGCCAATGTCATATTCGATCGCACGACATAATCACAGGATATGCAAACTTCATGGACTAATAATAGTCTTCTTCTTCAAGGAGATAAAGATCTCTTTTATTAAAAAAAAAAATTTTTAGGGTGCCGTAACCAAAGGGTAAAACGGGACGCTATTACTAAGACTCCGCTGTCCATTCGTCTGTCACAACATTTTGAGTTTTGTCAGAACGTTTTACATTTCGAAACATTTAGAGTAAACGTAACACATACACATCGTGTAATCAACCATTCTATTTGCACACGTGTACATAACAAAATATTTCACTTCTTGACAAGTCATAAATAATAAATACGATTCGTGGGGTCGATCCAGCGCGGGGGTTGTATTATATAAAAAAAGCAAACAAGACGGATCGTTTACGTGAAAACGATCAAAACAAACATTATGCCGGGATCCGAGCAAAAAGAGTTTCGTTCGTTTTTTTTTCCTGTGCTCTCATTTAATAGGGGTCGTCGGCCTTCCAAGGACACGGGAGCACGTGGAGGCGCGTGCTGGCTCACCGGAATTTATGCGATGACAGACATTTAAATGAACAGGTGTCTTTTGATTGTTTACGTAATCTTAAAAAACTTGTCGATTTAGTCCACATTACGTTTCTGAATTGCTGCTTGAAGTAAATTATTTCGTGTATGGCTATTACATTGGTGTACATTTTCTAACCTTATCACCCCTTGCTGTTTGAATGGTTTGTGTCCCGGCTCATCGCTTCTATTTGATTGGCGTTTGCGAAGATTTTTTGTGATTCTGAGTAGGTATCTAATTTGAAAGAACTCTGTGGACAATTGCCAGAAACCTATGTATGTCCAACCATAGTAGTATTATTTTACAACTATTATTCCTTACTAATTAATAATCAGCCTTTTTAGTACGTTTCCACTTCAGGAACACAGGCGTCTCCGAGAGAGGGAAAGGCCGTAATTTACCACGCTGGCCCAGTGCAGATTGGTGGATGTCATATGTGTTCGAATTTGGTGGTTCTCCATCACCATTTTTGGAGCAGTGGTGATAAAATAAATTACATGCACAAAGTAAAGCGCTTGCCTTAGTCGAACGCGCCACCGTACGTAAGTCGTACGTAAGTACGTAACATCAGAGTACGTAAATCGGGGCCACCACTGCTCAAAATCTATTAGTGGATATGAAATATTCTCACAAAAACTGACTTATTAATATAAATAGGAAACACGATAAACCAAAACCTAGAAGCTTAACACTGGAATGTTGCTTACTATCATTTCGTTTTAATACTTTCTCAATATGTCTTTTAATCCGTAATATTGGGAGCGCAATAAGCGCACGTAGAGCACGCCCCGTGTCCGCGTGCGGAACAAATGCGTCACGTCAGTCGGCCAGCGGGCAGCGCTGTCCTTCGTAGCAGTGGACACGCAGTGCAGCATGTCGAGACGTAGATGCGGCCACGCGGCAGACCTGCCACTCGCTACACACTTCAGAGATAATAACCATCGGACACCGCTAAACATAACCAGTATATAAATAACAGATGGCGCAAAAGTACTGTCATAATGTGCATTGGCTTCCATTTCGTTAGAATTATAAAAAAATGTTTTCACTAAAGATTTATTAGACGATATAAAATTGATGATATTAGGTTGAAATAATATCGGTAAAATTACCAACTCCCGATACGATGATGCACATTTGTTTTCGTTAAACGGTCTTTTTGAATTGGGTTATGGGTAAATTTGGGTCTCAAAATTTTCATAGTTTCCGAGTCGAACGTCTTCAGTGGATGCAGTTTGCACGAGGCGCTCAACCAAACCCTTAAATGTTCGCGCATATAGCCACCTACATTTAACAAACATTGCTAAAATTTTTGATTATTTATCAATAACATTTATTGGGTTTGGCATCTTATTAAAATAAATACCGAACAGATACAATCATTAAGACATAAGTTGGGTTTGACATTTAAATGAATATCGTTGTAAGGCCTATATTGCACTTTGAAAGGAAATATTATGATCGAAATTCAAATAAAGAATATTAATGATAGTAATAATTATTTGAACAATCAATGAAGAAAGACCACCGCCAAGAATCACTAAAAAGATTGATTCCTTGTCGCCCTCATCTAGAGTACGGAGGTTAGGGGCAAGCCATCGTCTCGAGGGAATGAATTAGCTAAATTCACATGATCACCGTCCCCGACTATCGCAAAATGGAATCACCAAGTTTAGTATATTTTTCATCGACGCTTACGTCATGATACCTAAAGCTAAACGTACCAAGCACAGGGAATCGTTGGAGCTGGCCGCAGCGCAGCGCGCCTTATCTCACCCGATGACATTCCTCCGGCCGACCGCTGATACGCACGACGGTCGACTGCGAAATGCTTTTAGCGTCCCTACCGTATACTGTGGCAACTGATCACTTTTAAACAACAATATACGCTCTTAAGACAACCGCAGTAAAGTCTCAAACTAATCAACTTAGAGCTCCGTCGGGGATAAAGCAAAGGAAGCCCTATAAATAGCGCTGTAGAGTCGTTTTCGTAAGTGACGCGGAATGCGAGCGTCGAACAATACGCAATTCACCTTCGAGCGCGTCGAGTTGCGGTATTGCGGCTTCATTGTGTTAAAATAACGACGGAGCTCGCCTCGCATTGGAAACGAACACGACTTGCGCGATAAACACCACCTTTTATTCGGGAGCGACGCTAACAAATTCTCTATAGTATAGTGGCCACTCTACACTACATTTGTTTTCAATAGCAAAGTTAGGAAAACCGAAAGGATTGCTTTTGAAGCCGTGAACAGATGCGTAATAAGTTTGTTGCAACCAGAAGTCAAACATTTTTATAAATACGAACAGTAATTTACTTCAATAGAGCTGTTACAATTAATAAAATACATATCTTTGAATATCTTGAATTTGTATGTCTTTTTCCTCGTGCGAGCGCACTTCGTATAATTTTCCAATGAGACTTCGCGTATAGCTGGTTGTTTGTCGAGAGTCGAGAAGCCCGACGACGAGCCGAACGGTTGACGTCATATTGTGTTAAGCCTCTACTCAGTTCGCAGGGTCGAGTTACGAGAAACCTCACAAAGACGCGCGCTACATCGACGGTTATGAGTTGGTCGGTATACATGCGAGCGGAGTCGGAGCAGCGTTGGACGGCGGCTAGCGAAGCGGGCGGGCTAGCGAACGGGTTTCGGAGTGGAGGCGTATTGCGGTCACACAACCGGTATTGGAGCGCAATCGCCGCTCGCCCGCTGCTCGAGCCCGAGCCCGATGTTTTGAGAAAGCCAAGTTGGGCGCTCGAGCAACGTTAACAAAACACGATCGCTTTGTGCCCGCCGTTCGTTAAGGCCCCGACTTCATAACGAAATGGCTAAACGCTCTTTAAGGCGAACACTAACGAACCACCATGTTACCAACTATTTTGAAACACTATTTGAAGGGAAAGCAGTGCGCTGCACGAAGTCCTATATGCCTCCAGAATTTCGCTCACGCATTGTGCATATATTTTCGACATTTGAAGCCGTTTCCTACTAACAATCAAAATTTACCTAATTTACATAGAAATAAAACAATGCTATGGCATGTTGTTTTCTAAAACAATCAATTAAGAAACACTTCATATCCTCACATATGCCTAAAGAGTAAAAAATATATAATTTCCTGTTTACTTTACACAGATGGTTTATGAAAATCATTAACAAAGATTAGTTTTGCACAAACTATTTATGGAATTAAAAAAATCATAATATATTAAAAGGTGTTAAGGAAATCCAAATTTAACAAATATTAGAGACAGCATGGACAGAAAAGCCGTAATAGCCATGAATAAACTCTACGAAAACGAGATAGCGAAGTTTAAAATAATAGCTCGGTTTTATACAAACATTATTGTTTAAAAAGACAAAGATAGATTATGAATACTCTTATTCAGGGACAGTATTTAAAATAAATATAAAAAACAAAGACAAGGATCGAAAATTTCAGAATATGGCTACAAGTTGGCAGACTATTGAAATCCCGACCAACGGATAGTTGTCCTTTCCTGTTTTTTATGCTACCTTGCTTCTTCTCTTATTTGTGATTGATGTATATAAAATCTACTGTAACTATTCAAGTACTGGAAAATTTCCTAAAATTCGTTTAAAATAATCCTCAATAAATACTATACACTAAACAAACACGTTCCATTTGGCCCTTGGCCTATCAATTTTTAAAAACACATATTTAAAAACTATATATAGAATCTGTCAACAAATAATATTTAAAAAAAAAACTTTTTTAAGTTAAACGTTTTTATTTTATGTGCACTGAAAATTGTATTGTCATCTAAATTAAATGTGTGTACGAAATTTCATATCAATCTGACAACGGGAAGGTGCTTAAATTTAATTTCTAATTTTGACCGAAATAAACAAATAAATTCCGTACAGGTCGAGTTAAATAAAACCGTTTAAAAAAACACTTAAAATACATATAAGCCCGAAGCAATGTACATAATACATATCCATAGTTAAAATAATCCCGGGCTTATGAATGAAATTGTACCCCAACCCAAGACTAGGATCAAACACGTAAAGTAAATACGTTGTATGTATGTAGGTAGATAGTCGTCGTGGGCCGGCGTAGCAGTAGGTAAGTAGGTAGGTATATAGAGGTAATGCGGCGTCCTCGGCGAGCGCACCCGTCAAGGACATTCCGAGGGAAACCCGACAAGGGAGTTACAGATCTTCACATAAATCTGCCAACGCTGGGAAATGCTTATCTAGACACAGTTTCTAGCTCGCTGCATGACAGATACAAACATCGTTATCACGCTGGGTATAAATACTACAAACTAAAGTTTTTGGTCCGTATATAAGTAATTTAGTTGTTTTTTTAGCAACGCGCTGCTTATGTGTTGTAGGTCCGAATTGTGTTAACAAATATTAATAGAATCTATGAGTCTCTACTTTCGGTTTAGATGTGTGAATTTGTTTTAAGTTTCATGATAAATTTATTCCATAGTCGTCAACAAAATTGAGTCACATTGAATTGGTCCGACTGAGGCAATTCAGATTTTTCCTTTTTTCAAATCACAAGTTTGGGGATCATGTCAAGGCGACCTCGGGACAAATAATGATTGCACTAATTTACTCAACAGTTTAGGCTAAAAACGTTATATATCCAAGTAAGAAGCCCAGAAGCAATCAGCTGGAATGTTCTTTCCATACAAAACATTTCGGTCCGTGATCACAAACTTACATACACGCGTGACGTTTGCATTCGATATAATTAAAGCCGCCTGTCGTTGCTCGGCGGGCCGCATTCTTGTTCACTCGCAAATGAGTCCGCGCGCAACTATCACCTGGCGGCGACTGTATGCAATACGCAGAACTTTCCGCAGCATTTCTGAACGCCGACTTGACATTTAACTGGATTTTTTTAACGAGGCGAATAACAGGAAGGCTATATCGGAAATGCCGTGCCGATTGCCAACGTGTTGTAATACGAAGAATAAACGTACAATCGTGCGGAATACATAAGTTAGTGCATTACATATCTTGAATAGTGTTGAGCATCATCTTCATTAGCGTTGAGTCTGTGAGTTATATTGACTGTAAAAGAAAACAATATCTGGTCAGTTCATGAAGGCTGTGCTCATATAAATTTATAGTGTCTAAAGTGTAACTACACTGAAACTGTGTGTTTTGCCCTCAGACTGGAGTAAGGTACTTTTTTTTGCATATCTGTGACTTTATCATAAAGACTCAGCAATCCAATATTCCACCGCGTGACCGATAAACGCGAATGCGGATGAGCATATCATGATCAGTAATTTCATCCATTAAGTTAGTTTATTTATAAGTTTTGTAAGGAACATATAACATTAACAATTTCTAAGTAATTTTACATAACTATGAATTAAGTAGTTTGAAAGGAAAATCAACAAACAAACGAATCATTATGACGAGGAATGTTGGTTTTTAAAAAAAAGAGATTGGTTTTCGTTGCATTTAAAAATATGTAATAAGTCAACTTTGGTAGGGGTGGTGTGTGCCGGGTGGATGTTTTCAAAACATTCGAAGATGTTGTTGCCGATTGCACTGATGGTCCGGCACGTAAGACTGACGCGTCGACACTCGGGGGTGGCGGGTCCTGTTTTGCGTGCTCGCTCCCCCCTGGGAGGGGGTAAGTTTTTCACGAGGCCCTATATACCGCGACCACCCCTCACTCGTACATAAGGTGGGAGGACGGGGTGGTTCGCGCCCGCAAAAGGGGCAAAATACGGTGTACTCTGGGCGCCCGAGCTATGTGGGTCAATGTCGGGAAAGCCCGCGTCTGCCGGTGACGAAGTATGCACAATGAATCCGATCAACATGCCTCACAAAGATGTAACTGTGTCCCAAATCGAGAACATGGGAATCACATGTCTTACCAACGAAACAACAGAATAATAATGGATCAAGACAATTGTTAACAGACTACAATCGCATGAAACAATACTTATATCTAAGTCAATGAGTAATGATACCAATAATAGCACGAATGAACTAACTCCACTGGAGTCGGTTCGGCAAGAAAATACGGCCTTGCACAGAGTTCTAGCGCTGCTAAGTTCGATGCGGTTGCACCAACCGTGTCAGCGGCTATTTGACCAAAGTACTTGGAAACGATGCATTTAGCACATAGTACTCAGACAACAATGTCTGTGTTTAACTTGTCTTTATTGTCTAGGTTTCCGCATATTTTCGACACTTTAGCGACCAATTTGTCACTAGATTGGTTTGCAGTACGTTTTTAAGGCTTGTATAGAAAAAAAATTAACTTAATAAATATGTATGAATTATGTGTTAAGCGTTCAAAAAACAAATCAAAAGAAAACGACACACATGCTATCGCAATTTTGATGTACAGTTTTCCACGCTACATACAAAGAGAAAATAAATAATTAAGAAAACGAAGAACTGGAGTTGTCAGGACAAAAGTAACACTGTGCGTTTATTTCGTACATGATACAGGAAAAATAAAAGACAAAAACATGCGGAGAAAAACCAGAAAAGATTATATAAATACATCGTTAAGGAAAAAGTGGTCTCACAACGCACTAAGAGAATTGGCAAGATCAAACAATTTGAATCATTTTTATAAGTATATTTTTATTATAAACTATTATACCAAGTATGATTTTGAGCATTTTTTGAAGGAAAAAGCATATAACATGTATTCTACAAATGGGAGAAATTACATGTTTTGAAGGTTTGAAGATGACTAACGGAAAGGGCGTATAAAAAAAGTAACATCCCATTAGCGATATCGCTAGTAGAAAAGTCCAAAATGTATGGGATTGACATAGCTTTCGCAATGGGACGTGTAGTTAAGTCATCGTAGTCAATTTAGCGAACGTTAATCCATACCATGCAAATGCGTTGACAAATGGCAGGTGCCATTTGTCAACGCGATTTTGACAAGCGATATCGCTAGGTAGCGATCGCTGTGTTGTTTTTGGTGAAGTTCGTTTTGGAATCGCTTCGGAGCGAATATGTACTTTCTCTAGACACTCCGCATTTCTAGAGAAAATCGGCCAAGAAACAAAACAGTCGGCAACCAACATCCCACTACAAACAGTGTAAAGCGGAATTCAATCAAACCGTGTTAAAAGTGTAATTAGACAAAACTGTCTTCAACCTCAGTGTAAAGGGTAAAGCGGTCAAACTTTTTTAGTTGTGACCAGACAAAAATGACCTGAAAAGTCAAACGGTATAAAACTGTTATCAGGAGAAAAAAATGTATCGATATTAAGTGTATCATTTAAGCAAGCATTGCGTTTGCATCGCTAGCTTATCACGCTTGTAGCAGCCGTACGAAGCCACTTTCGTGTGTGATTGCGACCGCCTCTACACGCCAACGTTTTTTTTTCGTAATTTGGATCTGTCAAACTTCGGGCTGCACATAATCATTATCCATCGACTAGACGTACCGTCGTCTCAATTGCAGCAATTAATGTTGTTGCCATGTTCATTCATATTCATGTGACAACTACAACTGTGCCGTAATACTGTACGCGTTCAATTACGATTGATTAAATTTTACATGATTTATACGCTGCCATTTGTGCTTTGTAAGGCGACAGCTTAAGGACACACATCATATTCATAGTATTTGTATTTGTCGTTAGTGAAAATGATACTGTTTTATATAACTTTGACCGACCCTCTGACTTTTAATTCATATACTAAAGGTTCTCTAACCGTTTGCCAATTATCAGTTGCTAGATTACACATAAATTTAATGGTTCTTGCACCAAAAGAGTGAGAAAACTATGTTTAACATTAAAAAAATATATATTTAATTTTCAAGCAATCAAATAAAATAGAGTTTTAAGTTTTAATTACTGCACCACAAAGTCAAATTATAAGTTATATTAAGTAATATTTAGATCTTTTGACGACATAACCTTAGGATTTTTCTTTATTATTTAAAGAAACTGACAAAATTGTGCATTCTTGTTAATGTTAATGAATTCTGAACCTACTTGAATCTACGTTATGGCGTATAAGAACTATTTGTAAAAATGTAGCAACAGTTGTCAGTAGAGTGCGCACTCACCGACAGCCGGTGACATGGAGCGCGAGCCGCTGGAGCCGGTGGGGCTGGGCGTGGGCCTCAGGTGCGGCGTGGACGCGCGCCCCGCGCCACCACTGCCGCCCGAATCATTGCTGTTCTGACCTGTCAGATCCTGCAACAACACAACAAAACACGTGTTATAGACTCATATCGATTGTGCCAAACGTAAAAAACAAATTACTACAGTTTAACTTTGTTTTTAAGATTTTTAATAAATCCAAAGTAGCATAGCACTTGACGGTAATTTACCCAACGATTGTGCAACTATTGCTTACATAATATACTCTCACTTAAATATACCATAACATGCATCCGTGTTACACATTGTGCCATTACGTATCTTCCCCAAAACATCTCAAAACCATCTTATTACTTTATAACTCCTTAAAGATAAATAAAGTCTTCGGAGACTCGCTTTTTGTCGTAACATTTCTATGATAGTTACAGGTGAACAGTCTTAGAGATCAAGTAATCGATACATTAACAAAGCCCTCATCAGTTTATATGCTAATGAGGTTAAAATAAACTTGTTAAAAGCTCTACCCCACTTTTAGGTTTTCCAAAATTAATGTTCGATACTCAACTGGTACTCAGATTCTTTAAGCTCGGGAGCAAAGAGGAGAGATCAAGTTGGATACAATAAAATAATTGTGGAACATTGTATGTTTTGTCTCATTTCTATCGAGCTGCACAAGCAAACGTCGAACATCTTAATAGTTGTTCAATACTCTTAATAATAGGTAATAACTATAGAGTATCAATTTTCTTTAAACCTTTAGAAGTGTAAAGTGTCGTTTATTCCACGCACGGAGAGATTCATTTCATCATTCATGAGAGATGATTTGGTTCTATTTTAGCGACAAAAATTTAATTGAATTTAAAACGAAAAAGCATAATAATTCTTGCATTGACTTCTATTTATGCCTGGTGAATTTATTTGATTACTCATTATTGATACAGGTCAAAAGTAGTAGTAAAATGTAAATCGAGGGTTCTAATCCCAGATAATTTGGGTTCTAATCCCTAATAATTTTTTTTTATTTTTAGCATAAAATAACCAGTTAAAATTAGTGTAAAGTTTATTGGTATTGACTCGCACATTTCTTGGAATTTATTATGCTCGGTGAAAAGTGGTTTTATTTAAGAGGTTAAAAAAGTATTTTCTACCATAATGAGTATTACGAAAATGTAACCGAGAATAACAAATGCATATATAATTTTATGTCGTGGCAACAAATAAGTCAATGAAACGAGTGAGATAATAACATGCATTACATATACTTGACTTTTTACATTACGCCTTAACATTTTGTTTTAGAAATTGGCAATCGGAATTGATTTAGAGAAAATGATAAAGAAACATGTAGGTATGTGTGTTGTTTGTGCACATTCACCATCTGAGCTGCGTGACAGCTTACGTTCGCTCCACACGCCCTTTACTCGCGGGGTCCACTTTCGTTCATTCTCACGAGTCCCAGCCGCCGATAAATTCCATTCCCTACTTTCGTCATAACAGCTTTAAGAGCGAAACGTTCCGTTACTTCAGCAAGCTAATTTGTGCTTGTGGTTTTCTCCACAAGTTACGATACTTAGCAACTTATTTTCACTATTACGGTACACAAATTGTAAGTACTGTTTTATATTTAAACTTACGTGTAAGCTTTAGTTAGCCCCGCGTGCTATATTTAAGTTAGTAGAAAATCACGATCTATGCTTATCGTTTTATATTGTAAATGGCCACAATTAAGCAAGGGTAGGGGTAAGTAATAGTGCTGAAGCAACTGCTGGTCACCAAAAATTACTACTCAACCTATATGTAACATGTAGTATATTGGTTAAACCATCAAGTAACTAATTTTTGGCGGAAGTATGTTTGACACTGCATAATACAATATCAAAACATGAAATATTCTTCATAATCTTCTTAGTTTTCTTCTTATTAGCAATATTTTTCTTCTTCGCAAGTTTTATTACAAGATTTATAATTAAAGAGTAGAATTATGTACTAATAAATAAGAATAATTTAGGAGCTGCATAAAACACTTAAGAGAGTATCTCGACTCAACTTTACTTTACAAGATTGAATGTCAGCTTTGGAAAACATTTGTGTCAACAAAAAATAATCCGAATGAGAAAAGATTTTCAACTTCACCATCAATCTAACTCCAAAAAACAGCATTCCAATTTTATATTTAATTCCCCGGAATAACCGGACAGACAAAATTTTTAAAAATTGTATTTATATACATCATGTGTACTGGGTATGGGAATTTAATTTTGATATTACATATAGTCATTTCAATTTTGTTTATCTGTATAGATGTTTCGGTAGGTACTTGTCTCCTGTTTCAATCGTTATCTACCTACATATATATGACAAAGAAACTTACTGACTGACATAGTAACACATAGTACAAACTACTAGACTTGAAATTTTGCACAAAGATTTTTGTTGTCTTAGGCGAGCGCTAAGAAAGGATTCTTCTAAATTCATCGTCTAAAGTAGGGGATGAAAGTTTGTATAGAGAATTAATATACACCCAATATTAAGTTGACCTCAGATCTATATAATACATCAATCATGTTAAATAGGTCGGTTAAATAAAATTACATGGCGAGTGAAACTGCGGGCACAGCTCAGAAACTTTATAGTTAGAATTGAATTTCGAGAGTCGGGATTCAAGTCTCGGAAGGCAATCATATTTTTTAACAAATGATCTCGGTGAAAATGTAAGGAGTTCATTTTGTCGTGATACTCTTTTGTTTCTTGCAATTTTTTGACACCATGGAAACATATTTCTAAAGTTAGATTTTGGGGTTCAACGGTCAACAGGGGGAAAGAACAGTGCAGATAAAAATATATTGTAACTAGTAAGATTTTATAATATTAAAAGTCTTTATTATAATTGGCGTACATAATCACTTAATCCTTGATCTTTTTTAAAAATTATGATTTTCGTGACCTTCGCTACAAATGAAACAAATTATTGCGTTCAGGTATCGCTTAATTATTCCCGCCGGTACTTAAAAAGTCCAAAAAACAGAAACATTGCAACACCCAGTTTATGTACCCTGATTTCGATGTCAACATAATTTCGAAACTTATGCCAGGTGCACGATATGTCATTGAATTCGTCTTATTGGTCCAACAACATTCTTTCCGCGAACCAGCAAGGGATAAGGAATAAGGTTGTTAAAGCGTAAACAATTTTTTATTAATCGCAAGCTGGTTTGCCTTATTACCGATCGTGTGGAGCAGCAACGTGCGCTCGTCACGCCGCGTACGCAATTAGTATACGAATAATTTCTATGTGAGCTGAGACACCTTGACACTGCAACCTCGGCCGCGGCGCTCGCGAGCCGGCAACTGCTACCTCGTGTACAGAGTTACTAATTAGCATGTTTGTGTATTAAAAATCGCGAAGATTCCCCGGAATCGAACAAAACAACTCATCTGGCGTTGTCTACTCAAAAGTTCCGCTCGAGTTATTCCTGATAGACCTTACTCAATCGAAGCTCGTTTGTAAATTGAAGTGACGACGCGTCAAAATGATCTTTACGAACAATGTTGGGGAACCGAGTGGTCCTGCTGCACTTACCGTTTCAAAAGAAGTGGGTCCCTCGACTCGTAAATCAATCGCCGCTCGATGTCGATCGCGTCGCGCCTGCAACGGAACGGCGCTTCGATGCAACAAAACCGGCAATCGACTAGAGCAAAATGCCAAACGGACGCGTAAACAGAGCTTTTCCAAGTTAAAACCTCGTGATATTATTGTGTTCTCCACACGGGCGCGTTCAAAACGAGCGAAGGCGCTCGACGAGGCAAGCAGTAGGCGAGTCGAGCCGACCCCCGACGGCGAGGTTAATGCGGGGCGCGGGGCTGAGAGGCGCGGGGAGGGTGGCAAGCGG
>JWHW01028117.1:142838-154009 GCA_000931545.1 Papilio glaucus | reverse complement strand
ACGTCAATATAAAAGCACGATAACGAACGGACGAGTCAATTAATTATTATTGTTGGAAGCTGTCGGGACGTGCCGGGCCGCGCGCCTCTATCTACGTTCTGTTTCTGTATTGCTCTCCATAGTTTTCTCCGCGATGGACACATATTTTTACTTTAGTAGTACTGAATAAATCATGTAGCGCATTAGAGCACTGTAGTTGCGATAGACACATCATACAAATGTGACTGTAATATAATACGTACCTAATATTGTACTTTGCCATATTAATTGATTCTTATTAATAAAGCCGGGAATATTTTTATTTTATGCAAGATTGATCAACGAAACGTACAGAATACACTAAGGTGCAAATTTCACCTGACTGGGAAAAAAGATAGAGAGATGATCGATCAACGAAATCCATCAATGAAAAATTTCCTAAGAACGATAAGTAATGATAGAACCTACCGCTTGTCAAGCATTTTGCAGAAATATTTATGTTCAAAAGAAATATATTATACCACTATTGTATTTAAATCAACAAACTCTTACAGGATGATACGGATGTCAATGCGTGTATATCCGACAGAGAAAATGGACACGGTGTACCGAAATAAGAAGCTATTTGTTGCAAACGAGTTAGAACCAATTGGGCTTATGACAATCAGGAGCTACCATATACAATATAGAACATTCAATGGAATTGTGCCGCAATTGATGCAAGTCATGTTACCACCGCATGTTTACGAATGATGTATAACTTGGGTGACAGAGTTAATTGTTGCAACTAATAAGTATTTGAGATGAAAGGTATCAAACGACGCAGCGGTGCAAAGCTAGTTGATCCATTCGCAAGTCGAGGCGGTATTAGTCGCGTTATAAATGCGACGACCGACTGCACTTGGCCCAAATCCGACGTGCACCAACACAACAAGATACTGCGGCCCGTATTATGTTTACTTCTGTATAAGCACGGTTAACATGAAAATTATAGTAAAAACAGACAAACTCACTTTATATTACTTTCTTAAGAAATAAGCAAATCTTAAAAACTTTACAATTCGATATAGAGTAGAAACTCGATTAATTTAAATTACTAAAGTATTGCACCTTAATCATTAAAAAATATTTAGTTAAATTTGGATTAAAATGTATGGTGATTGTCATTTAGCATTTGGTAGTCCGGATAATCGCGAATCCATATAACGGAGGGCCGGGTAATCGAATCTGTAAGTACACGATGAAAATTGTCTACAGCCTTATCTCTAAAGTCTTCTTAGTCATTTTCATATCGAGCCTACTGCTATAACTCATTTAGTCATGTGCAATACGCATCTGAGGAGCATTGAGAAATCCTGATAATGAAATTATTAACATTTATATAATTTTACTTCAAGTAATAACAGTAACACACCGCACAACTAACAGAGGTCATTTGTTTGGCCACTTTCGCACTATCCTGACAGACCCCAGTCAAATAATTTAAAACAATTTAATATGTTAAGGTTAAGGAAAAACCAGCCTCTATAACACCGAAAACATAAATAGGAATACATTTTCCAGTTAAAAATGTCCTTATTTCGTAACATTCAATTTTTCTTATTGACATAAATAAGTTTATGTGAATATAGGTTAGTGAGGGTAAGAGTAGTCTTATTTAAATTCAATGTTTAAGAGGTCGTCGTCCTAGACGGCGACGGGTGCAGTACTTATACAACGTACCTACACTACCTACAGTCGTCGCGTTCAGTCTGCGCCGTTTTCAGCGACAGCAGTCTCTTAATTCAAAGTGGCGCTCTAATGCGCGGCGGCTAAGTGGGCTAATCAGACTTAACGCGACGACAAAAAAGGAACTGTCGGGGCTTGCGAAGTTAAAATATGTTCGTCTGTGATGAACGTAATCCTTTGTTGTGTTACATTTGTTACATTTATTGACACAGCGTGTAGGGATTTACAATAGAAGATGTGCGTTGAAATACGGTTCATGAAAGTATACATTCTAAACTAAGAGAGTCGACTAGGTTACACAAAAAATGAATAATAATAATATAAATTATTTTCTCATTTTTTTATAGGAGAATGGGGTAAACGATCAAAATAAATAAGAGTTCACGGAGCTGCCTTTAACGGACGAGTACGGTACGCACTACAACCACATGCTAACAGACAGAATAAGGAATTTACAAAGTTATTATTAAAGTAGCAAACAAGCGATAGTCTCCTCTGGGAAGTTCGTATCGGTGATGCATAGGGAAAATTGATTTTTATTTTTGACATTGTTACTTTTTATAAAACGACATAACAACTCAGGTTTATGCCGTAATAACTTAAAACGAGCGCAGTTTTTGGGCTCTGTTGTAATTTCTTTTCCAAACCTTTTTTCTCCTGTCAAGGGAACTATAACCATTATTATTAGAGTATTGATTTCCAGTAGTATATACATCTGTAGCGGGGCGTGATCACACTACTGCCGCCCTATTGGGGCTAGGTCAGTAGCATGTAAACCACGCTCCAGGGCAACGTGCACTATGAATAGCGGGCTCGATAGGCACCGATCCTATACGCGGACGCAAATACTCTTCGAGAGTGCTTCTGCTTCGCATGGGATATGTTCTGCAGAGCACAGATCTTTACTTTGTTATGTCTACACTTTTATTATTTTAATATAGATAAGCAATATCTGTTTCTATCAATTTCAAAGGATGGGATATGTATAGAAAATTAATTACGGCTAAAATACAGTTTTATATACCATTTTGTATCAAAACAAAAAAATGCGCTCTATAAAATATAAGGCATTTCCTTTGGCCGTTTACGTTTTAAATTTTTATTTACAATGTAGGCAACCCACACAAGAAACTTCCAAAGAATTCTTTTTAACATATTGTGACAGAGACAACAGAAAATCAGCTCTTCTGAAGCTATAGGCTGAGTGAGAGACCTATTGGTCGGTACTTTTTATGGTAAAAATGTTTGTTTTATTTTTAATACATTTAGCTGCAAACACATTTCTGTAAAATAATTAATTGTAGTGGCAAGAAAGTTTTTCCGTTCTTTCTTTGTTTAAGAGAATAACAAAGAGTTGTATTGTTACTTGAGTTGTTGTTCTGCTTGGATGTCCGATTGCCTTCTATCGAACAACACAGGACTAGGTGAAGTTTCTATTTGTTTATTATAGCGATGGCGCGTTTCATGTGTAGTATAAGTAAAAACTTTTTATATAGGAGTGTTTGAGATGCAAGAAATAAAATAAGATATCTTTATATGTATATCTGCGCGGCTACTGAACAAGGCGGCTGCAAAATACCCGCTACGAACGCTACTCCTAAGGGCGCTTGTACACGCTAAGAAATTTCACAAATTTCAGTCAAATTCATCATGTATAACGACAATAATTTTGTCGGATCTAGACACTCACCAGCAAAACTCACCGTGTTTGTGGCAGACAAGATGAATAGAAACGTGTAAACGACAAGATTGTTTTCGGACAGTCGTAGTAGGGTGCACTACGCTGTTGTTTTCATTTCAGCAAAATTGTTGTTCAGGATAATTAAATTATTAAACTTCGTTCGTTTGTAAAGAAATTAATGTTACTAAGAGGCAAAAAATATAATTGCATATCATATCTATAAAAGTTTATATTAACGGGAAAGAAGTGGAACAGGTGTTTGTGTATTTGGGATGTATGTTTACTAGAGATGGTAGACACGTGAAAGATTTTGAAAGACAAGTCAATGCGGGAAATAAAATGAATGGTGCTAAAGGTACAGTAGTGAGGAGTCAGCATGTGTCTATGAAGGCTCGTCTGGCAAAACACAATGCTGTCGTTGTCCCCACTTTAATTAATGGAAGTGAGAGCTGGATTTGGCAAGAAAGGATGTTAGTAGAGTTAATGCCGTTGAGATGCGTTCCTTAAGAAGTATGTTAGGCGTGACTTTGAATAATAGGATTAAAAATACCGTTATAAGAGAAAATTGTGGCTTAAAAGAGGATGTTGTGAATAGAATTGAGAAAGGTATGCTTCGGTGGTTTGGGCATGTTGAAAGGATGAATGAAGGGAGAGTAACGAAAACAATTCATGTTGCAAAACTGAGTGGCAGCGTTGGAAGAGGTAGAGAGAGAGGTGTGCCAGGATCGCGCCAAATTGAAACCGCCTACCCCTCTGGGTTACTTTATTTTGTTTGTACTGGGTTATTTTATTCATCTATAGAAGTATGAAACAGGTAAGAAAATGTGAGAGGCTTTAGTAGGCTTATCTAATTATACACCAAAAAATGATATATAACTTTAAACTTTTGTGGTTTTTATTAATATAACGTTTGTAAGAAATGGGATTCATACCACGTGACCATGGCGCATGCAGCTGTGCCAAAATATCGGGAGCTCAAAAAGGCTAATCGTGGTAAGAATCCCGTTACAAACCTTATACCAAAAAATGAGTTTGATGGATTCATTATCTTTCATCACATCAATGTCCATATGTTTGACAAACTGTTGAATACTATGGAAAATAAGACGCAACGTGAAAATACTACAATGCAAGAAAGTCTTACGTAATTTAATAATTACCTAATCCTAATCTTGATTCCAAACGTACAAAAACCTGCTAAGTTCGAGTCGGACTCGCTCGCGATGGGTTCTGTACCAATATAAACCAAAAAAAATCACGTTTGTTAGAATTTCAACTGTCTATCACGGTTCATAAGACGGACGGACAGCGGAGTCTAGTAATAGGGTCCCGTTTTACCCTTTGGGCACGGAACCCTAAAAACTACCTGAACCACTTCACCTACCTCGCCCCCGCCATCGCATGGCAAGTAACGTCGCGCGTCTTGTCTAGCGCAGCCTAGATTTTTTTCTTGGTTAGCGCCGACGCAGTGAACACACACAGATCGTATGTAGAAACGACTTGCATAAACCCGGCGACTTTGTGACTTTTCTTAGCATGTACAAGCGCCGTAAAACGATTGAATACTATGTACTAAATATTATTAGAAATGTTGTTTTGAAGCTATAATGATTTTAAAAATCTTTCAACTGACATTGGTGTATGCCGTCGCATTGGTCGAACATGTCTTATGTTCAAGAGGTATGATCAATTTCACTCGCATCGGAGATGTCGCGACTTTGATCGCGGTCGCTGCGGGTCGTCGACCGCCGTGTGAAAATGTAGCTGCCTCGGAAATAAATAATTCACAAGGCTAGTTGTTGTACGACGCCACGTGCGGTGCGCACACGTATGTTACGTACGTCAATGTATGTTACGCAAGCGGCTCGTCATCGGCGCAAGCGCCGCAGATTTACCTTCGATCGTGACCTGACGTGCCCAAGTGCTGCAATTTAAATTGACTTTCTTGTACGCTTGCATTTCTGATTTACTTTTTAACAATATAACATACGCAGTGGTAAATTTCAAAATATTTACTAATAACAACTCTTTCTCAAAGTACCTTATAACATTAGCTATCCATATATGTATGGTAAATGACGTTTGTTTGTTTACAAAAATCATGAAAAAATGAAATCATACTATGAAACAAGGTATAGAATTATGCAGTATGTACATGAATCCAACCTGATGAATTCCTGAATTATTTATTTTAAGTTAGTTTACATATTTTTTTATGAAAAGGAAGAAGCGATATGTATATTAGAGAAGAAATTAATTGTGTCTGGCTACCGCCATTGCCTTCTAATTTCTAATTAGATTGTGATTATCCACTTTTATTTTATAATTTCATTAATCCATGTAATAAATATAGCAAGCATACAATAGATATATAGTGCTTTAGCTACGCAAGACTTACGAAAACACGTGGTGAGAACATTTAATCAGTATGCAGAAATCTAAATGCCAATTAAAATGACCACGCGGCACCCGCTTGCGATAATCTGTGCCCGGACACACAATGTGGGTGTGTAGTACACAGCACCCACTGTAGACGGTTACGTAAAGATAAGTAGGACAGTTTATTGAATGTCTTTATAGGCCACCTGTTAGTCGGTGTGGGAGAAACAGCTGATGGGGCCCCGAACGAATTATTATGATTGTTGTTGTCGAAAGCCGTACACCCCCGGTTTATTTATTTCCGACGGGGGGAGGGAAGGCCGTGGGACGGTGGCGGCAGGAGGGGGGTGTAACGAGTGCGAAACGCATCTCACTTTAACGACTTTCTAGACATCGTTTGGGAGTCAGTTTGAGGATCAGAAGCGTAAAGCGTAATTAATAGAGTCGTAGTACTCGTAATTTTATGACAACAGGATCCGTTATGCTAGTGCCATGCAAATGTCTGTGAGATATAAAATGCATATACATTGAAAAATAACATATTGAACATTAATATTAACTGATCTCTTTGAAACTTAGATATTACACGTTATTGTTGTTGTGTCATCTTGGAGTTATCTTACAAAAATCTTAACATCTCATTTGGACGATGTCAGTACAACTCTTTATATCCATGTTTGTAGTGAAATCGCTATATTCAAATGTTGTATTAATAGGTCGTTTCGATGAGAGAAGAATTTGACGTATTTCTCGTAACTCTCATTGCATCTTACTCTTAAAGAATATGAAGCCCTGAAATTAATCCCATCTCAGTTTCTTAATAAGAAATTAGCTTGAGAATGAAAATGGAAAAGAATAAACCGTCCTTCCTTATTTTTCATTACAAATTTGATAAATCTCTGATTAATTTATAAAACCTACTAAGACTTGTACTGTCAAAAAATGAATAGAATAAAGTTATGTACAATTAAAACAAGATTTGTTAATTAAAAAATATCAGTTATCCTAGTAAAAAAGTCCAATAAAGATATCGTATCGAATAAGCGACACTCATTCATCAGGGCCGCAGCGGCTGTCGCAAAACATTAAAATGCAATCAGAAACCTATAACGGTTTGTTACATTGCATCTAATATCCACCGACGTCGACAGAACGTATGTCTGCTTTCAACCATATATGGGGCGTCCCATGGTGGCGACCTGCCTTAAAAAAAGGGAGCCGAAGTTTCTTTAATTTTTTTAAAGGAAACTTAATTTTCATTTTAAAAAGATTTTGAACTGCATTCAAAATTTAAAGAATCACTTGTTTGAAAATGGAATGGAAAATGGCCCGCGAATCGTAAAAATAAAAAAAACTCATGTAAATTACAAAAAAAACTGTCGAAAGGCTTAATCATAACATTCTTTTAATAACATTGCATGTTTAAGTAATGTACATTCATCGTCATCTATATACATTAATTTATGTCCCTTATGTTATACAAACAAACCTTGTTTTAAATGAGTTAATATTGGTACCTCTGACTTCTTATCTATGGAGCCATGCTATGGTTGACTTTTACCGTAGTTTTGGTGTGCATGTAATTTCAAACATAAAATATACTTCGCTTAGAAAAACACACAAACTAAACATTGCAACGGACAGCTATGTTGTCGTACGGCGGTTGTAAAAACAGACGGCGAGTGAAATGATGGTGCACGAGCACGAGGCGGTAATCAACGTGGCATCGAGTTTTTGTGGCAAATGACATGTTTGTCCGCCGTCCGCCGGCGCTCGCATTAGAAACCTTTAATATTACCCCGTAGCTAGTTCAACGTGTACACCCCGGCCCACAAAGTTTTCATATACCCTTTATATTTATATAACCGATTATCTTGTGGCGAGAACTATAGTAAATTAAAAGTTAATACCGTCGCATAAATGTTTATTTCAAAGTCACAGCAAAGTTTTAACGATAGTTAAAACTTTGCTGTGACTTTGAAATATACAAAATTTCTAATGTACTTACTGTCTTGACAATCCTAACTGTGTGCAACATATATTTGTATTGTTTAGAAGACTAAACTCTTAATTACTTCGCATTGTTGATGACCCAAAACTGTACCATAATCGACCCTTGTAAAAAATGCACTATGACAAAAGTAGCTTCAACTTTTGTGTAGATGAAAAAAATATATTCAAATATAGAAATATCTGCCACAGTCATAGTGATATTTGATGCAAAAATATTAGATTTATCAACAAATAACAGATACTTGACATACAGAAAATATCACACAATAAATTCAAAGTAGAATTTTTTATCACTTTCAATATCGAAATCTAAAGCAATAAACGTGCGAAGAGTGCTCGAACAAACGATAACGGCACACTCCGCTGTTTATCATTCAAGTCGATCGAGTTTAAGATATTACGAGAGAAGAGAGAAAAAAAAACAAGCACGCGGGAACAATGTGACCGTCCAATTAAACGAAATACGTATACGTCATCGAAAGGTGTTTCCCGAAGAGCGCACACACGCACGCACGATCAGCTGAGTGCTCCGATTTGAACGCACACCGGCGCGCCGACTGTTAGAGAACATAAATAATGACGGCCTACCTAAATAGCTATACGTAACACGTCGTATTATAAGTGCGTGGCCGGTGGATGAATGCACGATACGCCGACATTTTCACCCGCTCTTTAGATTTTACGTCGAAGCAAATAAATGCGAGTCAGCGAATGGGACGCGGCGGTTAGGACGTTCTGGTGGCGAGCGAGCGGCGTGAGATCGCATTAAATAATCAGTGACGCGAATAAACATTATTACAGGCGTATACGCGATCAAAACAATGCTCTACAGTTATCAGAACAAATGTTTACGAACTTCAAGTCTCGTCATGAACCATAACCAAGGCAATAGGTACAAAAAAGATATAAAAGTAAACACATTTACACCATTGTCCAAAGTAAAAGGTAAAGAGCCAATCTCAACGACAGTTAGTGAAAAAAAAATTAATGAAAAGCGAGTTCAAACGAAGAAGTAGTGTGCTGTCCATTGCATTAGTGTTATATGAATGAACGTATTTATTTTTTCACATTTCATAAAATGCAATATGTAAATGTAAGCTTGCCGCATTTTGGCAAGAGAACAACGTTTCTATTAAAAATAAAAAATATTTTTTTTTTTAGCGAAAGCAGTGCGACGGCACACAAATATAAAATTTCAGTGTATTAAAATAAAAGCGTTATTTTAAAAATCTGATGTGGGTTAGGATTTGTTACACACAACACAACAAATTCGTATTTCAGCTTTACGTACACTTTTACTTTATTTTTGTTACAAATCAAATTAAAAAGTCTTCAACAATGATCTTGAGATTGTGACAAACGTTAAGTTTTGGACTTCACGAGATACGGCAAAAGAAATTTATACCCACATCTGTTATTTGATCAGGACCTGGATTATATGTAGACTAGCTGGGCCCCGCGGCTTCACCCTTCAATTTTACTTAAACGATATGATATTATCTACTAAATACTACCCTAACCTAATCATCATCTCCCTGCTCTTTTCTCGCTTATGTGGGGTCGACATAGTATGGGCGTAGCACAGTTAAATTGATATAACTTTCTTATTTATATACCGATTGAGATAAAACGAAGACTAAATGTTAAGTGTAGCTTACAACGATAGATTAGTGAAAACCGCACTCAAATCAGTTAAGCCGTTTCTGAGATTAGCTGTAACAAACGCACAGACAAACAAACATACAAAACAGACAAAAATTCTAATAATCATTCTTTTGGGTTTTATAGCGTTTATGAAGGCCCCCAATAACAGTTTTTGTCAAATATCTTCCATGTTCAGACGATCAGTTACATTTTTACTATTATTCTAAATAAACACAAAATCATCTATACATTATGTAGATAAAGCATCATGTCCCTATAAAGATAATTGTAAACGAGTCCAGTGTTAGTTTGTAGGGAGGCACTAAACAAAGACACATCGCGATTGTATATCGGGCAGCTTTACGACGACAATAAAGAGCGAACTGAGATATCACGAGACGTTCAACTGGTGTTACATCAAGCTCGACGCCCGCCGGCTTTATTGGAAACAGAATACTTTCGATTGTACATAACTTACAATACCGTCGTCTACTGTCTTCACAACTTACATAAATGAATAAGCTCGGACACCTTTCAACCGTTCAGGGTTATACAGATACAGCAATCCTTATCAGATTTATTTATACCAAGGCCTGAACCTAAGATCAACAACCAAATAGGTACTAAAATCGATAGGCTACGCCAATTTTTACTTACTATTAACTATACAATTTTGAAATATTAAAGTAATAATTATTACATTGTTTGTAATTCACGTCATTTGTAAAAATAGTACTCATTTAATTCACGCTCTTTCCTTATCGAAAAATGTTATCAATATAATTAAAGATTATTTGTTCAGAGGTAAGCTATTCACAAATTGTTGATAAATGCCGAATAATCGTAAATTTACAATCTTTGTCGTTAATGGTATGTAAAAATGGACGAAATAAACATGATAGAAAAAACTATGTTATAGGGGGACTAAGTTCATTACGAAATACGCTAGATGTTAAGGTTAAGAAGCTAATACCTCCTATGGGAAAAAAATACTTTGTGAAAGAAATATGAATCATAGTTAAATTAAGAATTCAATATGAATAGAAATGAATGCCACAGGTTATACTAATGAAATGCGCAAGTATAGTAAAAAAATCTATAGTTCCTGCCTACCCCTTTATGTTTCAAGAGTAATTTTGTTCTGTAAATTTTGTTATTAAAATCAAAAATATTGTCTTTTACAATAAAAATCTTCTTCATCATTTACAATTATTCCAGTAATATTCTATAATAATACTAGACTTATAACAAAAATTATAGTTATTACTTTACTTTGTTATATTTGTGACATTCCAAATATTTCAACGTGAATTTTTTTCACGTTGAAATATTAGTATGTAGCAGCAACACTAACTGTATCAATGCGAGCGAATGCAGCTCTATTAACGTATTTTTAGAGGACTCCGGTCATATGATAATAAAAACAAACATACTAGTCACACCGCCACAAAATAGAATCCGCAAGTATCGAGCCAACACACACACAACGAGCGCACTCGCTCGAATGTCGCACACACACAGCGTCGCGCTGCCGGCAGATAAGAATCGTCCCATTTTACATTTAGTCATGTGGCCGGGCCGATACTTACTGTGCTCGCAGGCAGCCTTATGACGACGGCCGTCTTGAATGTTTGCAGGGACAGGCGAGCACGGACCGGGGGGAAGCGCGCACATGCACTTCGCTCTCACACCACACAGACACACTCGCACGACACCGTGGGGGTTTATTTAGCCGGGCAGTGTAGGT
>JWHW01028117.1:117663-135647 GCA_000931545.1 Papilio glaucus | reverse complement strand
ATAGTTCTTTTCCATGAAAATAGCAAGCAACAAATCAATGAGGCAATATGTTGGACAGTCGCTCTAAGAACCGGTTTGAATTCAAAGATGACATATATTTTATCTATGGTAGTCGTTGTTTTGAATATTTTAAAACAAACATGATCATAGTCCAAACATATCTAAATCTATGACTCTAAATGTACAGCTTAATCCTAATATTACGGCGTTAGATAATCCTAGGCGCGAGGTGGCGCTCTAATTACTTGTCATAATAATTAGACCGTTAATTAGTATGATAAGGTTTATTTAACATAATCCTCAACAGATTGTATTCAATTAAAGCTGAAATCCCCCCCCCCTCTACCCTCTCTTGGAGAGGAGGTGTGCCTGCAGTGGGGAAATACACTAAAAATGGCTGATTTATTATATTATTATAAAGCTGAAATTAACCAGCCACCGGTCTCCTTCATATATACTTATAGGTACTTCTCAGTGGTATGTTATAAAAAAGAAGACCGTTTCAAGTCTAACGGACTTCCGTATTTATTTTAAGTCTTAAACAATTGCCTAAGCTGTATTCTATAAGGTTAAAGAAGGCAAAGAAGCGGATGTTAAGGTATATCGCGAATATACCCACGATTAACCCAACATGTTACGCAACGCCAAAATAGTAGATTTGGTGATTAGCACAAAAAACAGCTTCACAAGAGTATCATAGTAAAAAAGTAAACACATCATAAGACACATCAGTCGTCTGAAATATCAATGGCATAGGCTGAAACCGGCCACAAATTTGAAGCGAGCCACGTAATAGGAAACAGGCCGGCAACACATGCCGTCAGCCAGTCGTTTAGTCACGAAGCAACCGCGCGGCCGTCGCCGGTGACATCATGCGGCGTCCGCATGCATACACTAATTCACCGCTCCGTGTCTTCTTTGTTTGCTCTTCTAGCCTGAGTCGCCGATATCATTGAGATTGTCTCTACATGATTTATTTGTAACCGATACTTTCATGTTACACGTTACAGACTTGGTAACGTTTAATGATCGTGTATTAAAAGTTACAAATCATTTAATCGTTGGAGTTAAGATATGATAAGATTTTAGTATTTTTTGTATTTCACATTGATTTTGTCGTTTCCTAACAGCGAAATATCTTATTGCGTCTTTTTGATCTACTACATTCTTTTATTAATCTTGGCGTTTTCTAGAGTAGCGTTGTAAATTATGACACAAAAGTGATACTGCTCAATAAACGACTGCTCCTGTACTGTGTGATATTTAAACTAAATTCTATTAAACCACTTCTGTCTCGAGTCGCTTTCTCTGCTTTACCCAAATTCACTAGATGTTTTCACTTTTGCCTAAAAACTTCCAAGGTTATATTCGTACCAATGCAATATCATACTATCAACCTATAAACCTTGGCAGTTTCTTGGAATAGTAACTAAATTAGTAGTACGCCATATCGCTTAGGTTAAAAATAGTAAAACAACTAGTAAATTGAACGCTGAAATTCGGTCAACAGTACCAACAGGTTCTAAACAGAGGACGGGGGCAAACACAAATTTCCGTCTCTGGTCGGGCTCCGTAGGTCACAAAACGCAACTAACGAGCCGGTGATTGATGCTCGCGCTGACACTCGTTGCGTCAGACCTCTGGGGTCGAGAGGTCAATGTCGTCACCGCAATAACTCACAAACGAAACAAACTTTTATTTTCAATCCAACTAATATTTAGTTCTTCAACTATTTTTCTTTATGTTTCCTTGATTTGCTTAAAGGCCCCCCTTCGAACACCGCGGCTTGTGGACTTTATTTAATGCATTGCACTATTATAGCCAGTTCTCATTTTTTACGTTTGACTTTTATGCTAATTTGGCGCGGCCTAGGTCTTCCGAATTACTCATTCACTTTGCGTTGGGATTCCTGCAGCCGCAGCTCCTGTGATAAGCGAGCTTAATAAACCAACCCTCCTAAACAGATTGTGTAACGGCAACATTGTTTTGCTTTATGAAAATTCATAAGCAAGCGCCGAGGGTGGTCCCCGGTTACGACCACCCGTAACGTAGTGGCGCTCCGACCGGCTCCGGCTCCGGTTCACCCGCAATAAAGCGACCCTTTTACAACTCTCCCCGCTGTACGACCATATTAGAGTAGACGATCTAAAACAATAACATCCCCGGGAAAGCCTCCGATCGGATTCCCATTCAAGTCATAAACGGGCATTGTCTGCATACTATAGTCGATGAAGGAAAATAATTTAGTGCGTATTTTATGTATGTACGATAGAGACGATCGAAATGTAGTAAGTATCTCGGAAGAGAACTTGTTACTTCACTACATATGTGGACATGATAAATAACGTTATGGTTCATGTTGCATTGTATGGACCACTTTTATACAGGTTTAGCTGCCAAACATGAAGACTTGAAAACAATTAAACACTATAGGTAATGTTTTTGTTTAATCCAATTGGGAACCGTCATCTATGGTTCTTAGATCCCGTTACCTCTAAGTAACCTCCTCTAAGAGTACTATAAATAATCTTACAAAGTCTGTCTTACTTAGTGACTACTGCTTTTCTGGGTAATTTATCAAAAATTGCATAGCACATTTCAAAAGTACTAGCGATATAAACTTATGCCACCTTTGGGGTAGGTAGAGCTACAAACAAAAAAGCTAGCAATCGTTGTTTGCTTGTTAAAATCAGGCGATTGGTAGCTAATCAAATCTTAAAAGTACAATAGACACTGAAGTCCATTACCATAAAGGAGCAGATTTTCCCTTTCCCAAGTGATTATTTGAACATAAGATTCCGAAAACCGAATCCTCGACGATATACTGCTGTAGTTATTACGTATGGATTGGGTTTCAAGTTGTTGCGCGCATATTGTATGTCGGTCGGCGCGGTAACAGGACATCGGGTTCAGTTTTACAACCTTGTTACCGGCGGTCCGCAGTTTTTACAGCGCGATTAAGCCGCCCACTCGCCCGACCTACGGAACGCGTAATTGGAGTAAATCTTTTTATTATAGCCCAACACTAGCGACTATATCGATATTGCCCGTATTTTGCATAGTGAGTGTATGAAAAAGGTACGTAAAATAAAAAGCTCTGTTGAGTTTTACGCAGTACGCGTTAATTGTAAGGGACCCACGAATAATTAGTGCTTTAATTTCCGTAATGGAAATAAAGTAGCCAGAGAGGAGAGCATATTAATCGGGGAGGTAGGCATGTATAAAATATTAAAATGAAAGTATAACGAATGTGCGACCGCATTCGGTACGCGGTGCATTATCGGAATCGGGCCACAGTAATTACATCGCAGCAGCGCTCGGCCGCTCCGTCCGTCTGTCCGGCCGGCTGCCTAAATAAAATATGCGCCCGCGATAAAATTTTATCAATGCCATATAAATTATTCACATTTCACAAACATCGAATGCAATTAAAAGCGCTATTCGTCCGGAAAATTTACCCAACCAATTAGTGATTACCATTATTTTTAACACTCGATTGGCTTTGTTGTTTATTCGTATGGTTATTGGATGAATATTAATGACTACATGTACCTGGCTTATAGGTATACATCATGTTCATAAGGAAAATTGCATTTACCTTATCGAAGATGAAGAATGAAAAATCAAGGAACAAGAACGTAAGTAGTAGAAGTAGGTAAAATAAATATACGCTCACGCCCGTAACCCAGAGAGGTAAGCGGAGATTATAGTATTCCATGTGGCGCGATCCAGGCACACCACTCTCGATTCTACATCCATACATCTACGCATACAAGCTAATCGGTTACGGGTACTCCTTATAACGCCCTTCTTTACTATGCTACTAATCATGCATTTTTGCAACATAAATTTGTTTCGGTATTCTCTCTTCATTCGTTCTTTCAACATGCTCGAACCACCGAAGCATACATTTCTAAAAGTCACAATATCCACTTTTAAGCCAGACTTTTCTCTTATAACGCTATTTTTAATCCTTTTATTCAACGTCACTCCTAACATACTTCTCAAGGACATTAACTCTATTAACATGCTTTTCCTGCCAAACCCAGCTCTCACTTCCATACATTAAAGTGGGGACTAGTACAGCATTGTGTATTGCCAGACGAGCCTTCATAGACACATGCTGACTCCTCACTACTGTACCTATAGCCCCATTCATTTTATTCATAGAAGTAAGTATTACATAAAAAAAAACATATTGTAATGTACACTGAAATTACTTTCGTATCTCACGTATGTTTTGGACATAGATGGCATTATTTAAGTAATTATTTTAATTTAATATGTTTAAACATTATAATTTCATTTACTTTTAAGTCTTACTCGATTATGAGAAGTTCAATAAAGGGCAACTATTCTTTATCAGAGCAGCATATCATAAATGTATCTTAAAGATCCAAATAACTCAAAATTCTATCACCTTCCTCATAAACACTTGTATACAACAACTTAATTTTGACCTACGGATCTGATTAATTGATTTTAAGCATAAAAAATGTAACATTTCATCCGATAACGGCCAACGGTATTGAGGTCAATTCGTTCAGTCACGACTTCGCGGTCAGAGCCGAGTCCGATCATTATTTCATTTCGCAAATACTGCGATTAGGTGATACCGAGAAGTTCTGATAACTCGAACGCTGAATAAACCGCCGGTTATCACGCGAATTGCCCACTTAGGGCGTAAAGTGAAGCTAATTGTCGACAGTAGTAGGTACACGTATCGGCAAGTTATCTCGTCTTGACGAGGGTTAACATTTGTCATGGGGATCATTTGTTCGCATGTTGAAAATAATTAATCTGTAGGAAAAACTATTTAATTTTGCTCTATCTCTATCTAATCTTACTTTGGCCACGACGGTGTTGTAAAGGTTTCACCATACACCGGGCGGCGCCGCGACGCCAGCGTAGTTATAATTGTAATGTATGAGTTACTATAGAAGATGTATCTTATGTCGCCATAACGCGATGCGCCGATTACGACGAATCTGTGTGTGACATCTTCTATAGTAACTGCATACATTAAAAGTACTGCGGCGTCGCGTCGCCGACCTATCCCCCCGCTGCGTGGCCAAACCTTAACGTTATAATCATACAAAAAGTTGTGCCATAGAATAGTAGACATTTATAACAGTTCAATATTTAACAAATCTCATATAGTACTGTACTGAGTACAGTACGACTTTAAGATTGCAGATACAAGTACGTTACTTAATGTCACGATTGCTTCACGCGGCGCCAGTCCTAAGAACAATAGCACGCAAAGATCGCGAGCAATTACCCACCTAGACATTTGGCAACAATAATTATATCACAACAACGACGAGCTACATATTAAGTTACATAGTAAGCGCGGAGTCCCTGAAGGCTCAGAACATAAACAAAAGAAGATTGTTGATTGAACTGAACCACGTTATCTAATACATTTGATCATTTTTGGTGAACGATAAATGGCAATCAAACTACTGTTAATTTTTAAAAAGCTCTTCGTAAATAAATATTCGATATATCTATTTATTAACACATAAAAAAAAAACATTCAAACTCATTTAACCTATGGTTTGTGTTTCTTAACTTACTGCCCTTCCTAGTGATTTTTTTTTGCGGTACTATTTCGTGTCGAATCGAATAACCGAATCTTATATGGAGATAGAACATAGGAATTTTAGGAAAAGACTTAAATAAGACATCGAACTAAAGATATATCAAAATAATAGGTAACAACATCACAGGTACAACTTTGTATAACATTATATTCTATTAAGAATAGGCTAAGGATGTCGACGTAGAAAACTGTGGGACATGTGTTTATGTATCAAAGTTCAAACATAAGTGTTGACATAATTCTTATATGCACCTCACTACGTTTCTACGTATTCGTGTTTGAATACGAAGGCGACGGGAAACTTAACTCACTCAGTTTGTACAGATTTTTGGACAAAATTCGGCGTACATTTTTTGAGTGAGTTAAAATGTATTTGCTTTGTTTTCGCATGTAACATGCACGTCGGCCGTCTCTCTGATTACGTCCTCCTCCTCTGTTACTGTCATTCATTTGCGTCTGCAGCGGCCCACTCAATCTCGTTCATTATGGACGTGCCGGGGCAGCGTGCCGTGCTCCCCGTCTCACATTTTGTACGTTTCGCTACATAAAACGCATTTTATATAAGTAAATTATTTGAAGTATGAGATACTGTAGAGGGTACTTCCGTATTAAAAGTAGTGCAGTGCAATTAATTTAAAAGAATGTCGCGAACGATTCCATTACCGCCTTAGTAAAGAAACTGAAGATACTGAAGATAGATGGAAGAACTGTTTCAAATATATAATACTACGCTTGATATACATTATATGTATATAGTTATAAATGATACATTTACTCATGGTGTTCTTTTACGTTAACAATTTTTAACGAAAATGGGTTATCAAACGTTGTGTAACTCACGATTAATAAGAAAATTTATATAACCAACTAATTTGCTCTGAGTTGGGATCTAATTTTTCCACTTTCTTCTTGGACCTAAGATCAAGAGGCAGTATCAAGTAACGAATAAATGACAGAAGGTGTAAAAAGCACCTGTTGTTTTGTTTGTGCACCGACGACGTAACCTTGTTCGCTAAAAGGTAGGGTTTGAATTACCCGTCGAACAACCTTCAACATTATAAAAAAGCCCTTTACCTCCATTCAGTAACATATGCACGACATTCCGCTTTACGCAAATAGGGTGTCGTAAGGTAAGGAAAACGTGCAAAGAGTTTTTACTTGTACAAATACACTTAAAAGTTAACAGCAAGCTACATTTTACTTTCTATAAATCTTAGAAAGCTGTGACATGTTTTGACTATCGTAAGAGAAAATTATTTGAGAGTGCCGGCGGGGCCACCCTCTGGGTCAACGGCAACGTGGCTGGAATTAGGGCCCGGATAAAACATGTTGGCCATATCCTCGACGGGGAGTGGTGGTTCAGCGAGCACTTCCGGCCGCTGACCTCGTCGGTGCGGCGGCAGCCCTCTCGAGGCTCCTCCCGAACCAGGGTACTCCGGGTGTACCATGCAGCATGGTCATCTGGAGCATGGTCTTGTATGGCGCGCCAATATGGGCAGAGGCCCTAGACGCGCCGAACAGGGCCCTCCTCCGCCGGCCGTAGCGCAACCCCCTGGGAGACAGGGGCGGGAGTGCTGGCCGAAGCATATCGAGCGCGAGTCGAGCAGAGAGCCTGGGGCGACTCATTCGCCCCGAAGGAGCTCCCGCATACATCTCTGCGCCACGGAGCGGCCCTCTTCTGCGAGCCCACGAGTGGACCAGCTGGATCGGGTCACCCGCAACCGAGGTCACCTCACCATCCCAAACAAAACCCGAGTTATTATCCCAAATTTTTCCCTTTTTTGGTTATAACACCCGCACAATACATATTTATATGTAAAAATAATAATATTACAATATAACATATCAATATTGAGATTAATCGGATATGAGATTATCATAATGACTCAACATCATTTGCTTTAAATCAAACAATAATCTCCATTACTACTCATCTATGTGAAATCCTGTCACAGCCGGTATCAAATATATTTTCTATTTCCTTTAGTCTATAAATCGTGGAATGGCATTGTACAAATTCTATCACTATCGGAAGCGTGAATTCTTAAGACGAATATTTCAGACATCCTGCAGCAATAATTTAATGAACGCACTGATAACGGCCCTTGTACTCCGTGTCGGCATGACTGTGCAAAGGAACACTAAAATGTGAAGTGTTTCTTTTCCTTTAATAATTTTATATTGGATTTAAAATCAATAATCAAAATTTTAGTATTTTTCCCTTCGACAACCGCGTGGTATAATATTACTCAATGGTAATTTATGGTAGTTTATGCATGCATCTACCGTCTGCTTGCTACACTTTAACAGCTCTCTCTTTAAAGAGAGTCAGGCACTCATAATGACATGGGGTAAAAATAAATGATGGAACGTGAACAACATGCGCCACATGCAACATGCGTCGGCAACATGGTTATTTGAATTAGAAACAGTTTCGATGAACTTTTTCTCATTTATTTTGCTTGTATTCGATTTTGAATTTGATTATTAAGATACAAGGGCTTATTTTTATTGTTTACTCATTTATTTTTTAACTATTGTCGTGCCTTGCCTTCCTTTGTTTTGAATTTTCACTTCTGTCAGCAGTTTTTATGACTGCATATGTTTTTTTCATAATGTTTTCTAGTCACCACGATAATTTATATGAACACTTAAAACTGAATTATATTAGTAAATCACCATATCAAATTACAATTTAACATTGAAATCGATATCGAGGGTTAGATTAAATGCTGGTGTGACATTATTTAAGGAAACTAATTACTGCGTCCAAGCAATAAAAGCAACTAGAAGTGCCACATGTCTATCATAATACTAAATGCTCATAAAAATCGTTCCAAATCGTCTATCGACATTTCATTAAACTATTTCTAATACAAATCCAAGGGAGTCTGGAGTAGGGTTGGTGCGCCGTTCGTTGCACGGGCCGCATTATCCGGGTCCCCTTCGCCGTTGCCGCGCGGTACATTCATTACAAAAAGCGACACGTAGCGACGCTGGCGCGGGTTTAATAATTCCACTCGTTTCTCCCCCGGCAGGGTCCGTACACAATGCCTAACGGTATCAATCAACATCAAACAGCCCCGCTATATCTCCGCGCGCGATTTAGGGTTGTTAGGGCCTTAGTACACGTTTTTTGTGCGCGCAGATGACGCGCGTTTTCGATGAGCGCGTCCTCTACGCGTTTTTGGCGGTACAAAGCAACAACGCGTCGATGGTCTTGCGTTCGCTAGGCGTCCTAATCGCGTTCAAAGCGCACCGTAAGCGCGGGCAAAATATGTCGTGTGCAAGGGCCCGGGTTATCATAGCTTAGTTTCTACTGTGAAACGTGTACGAAAATAATATATCAGGGTTGACAAGCATTCGTTATAAACTTTAATCCTACAATATAAAAGATATTTTTTTTTGATCGATTCATTGTAACAATTTAGGAAGTATTATAATTTATGCTACACCGAATGTTGAACTCGTTAATTTCAGGAATGGTTGTTATATTAGAGTTATATTAGAGTTATATTAGAGGCTAATATACTATAGAAAATACTTCTCAGAAATAAACATTGTTTCAAATGTTATCATTGATCACTAAAACACGCGGTAAAATAATTCCTAAAATTGACGACATGAACTCTGTCTGAAGTCTCCACGTGTACTGGAAGTTTTAATTTTTGTGTGAAAAATTAATATTTAATCAAAAATGTATAAACAGCATCTATCAGAGGTTATAAGTTTTGCATAATGTATGCGTAAGTTACATATAAAGATTATAGGTAAAATTTCTATTTAGAATTTGCATATTTCAGCAAAAGTGTAATCTTGATACATTATATTTTAAAAGCGACAGTAGAGCTGAAGCTTGCATGTATATATTAATTTGATAAACAGAGCATTTTAGATGCAAATGACTCATGAGTTAAGTATCATGTTACGTATAGCTGTGGCGATGATTCATTATTAAACTTAAACAACCGTAAATTTTCTCTCACAGATAACAAGGAAAAAATTTTTATGCCATATGTTTAAACTAAGCAGTGAATTGATGTTTCTGTTTTTAACATTGATTTACTATTTAATTTACTAGACTATAAAGATAATATAAGTTATCATACAAATAAATCATTATTTGAGTTCGTATTAATGTAAACAACGAGAAGCTTGATATCATGCATTTTATGTGATTGTTTTTCATTGTGTATTTCCACGGCCCGCAGCCCTGGCCTGTCGCACGGCCTGTCACTGACAAAACTTTTTATCGTGCAAGTCCTAATGCACACGGCACACACGGTACACACGGCACACAAGGCTCGCGGCGGCCGGGCCCGCGGGCCCTGTGCCCCTCTAAATTCATATATCGCTTTGATCTGCACTCAGAGCGATGGACACACAATCTCCTTTACTGCGCAAACATATCTGATTCTATACGTATGGGGATCGTTAGAAATGGAGTGGCGATTATACTGAAAATGAGTACTACAAAAGTAAATCTATTATAAGGGTGGTCCCTCACTGGGAGCATTCTCGCCTGTGATGTGACAGTTTAGATTCGAGCTTTACATTATTATTTTAATTTATTACTTTAGATTAAGAAGAACTGTATTACAGTACGTAACCTGAAGAATTAATAGATATTAAAGCAGCATCATACTATAAAAATTGATAATGTTCCACCATATTTTTTATTTTTATTTAACCTAATTTTCTGTTCCATTGGTAGATCGAGGTGGTAATATTTAACCTTCTACTATACAATGTAGTTGCTTTCATGAAGCGCCCTACATGAAGGATGTCTTTATTAGAATTCTCGAAAAAATACTAAGAAAGAATATTTCACTTTTTTCTCAACAAATTTACTAAGTACCGGATAAAATGCGAGCTTTTCTCTTAACTCCCTCTCGACACGTTGCACTTTATGAATCACGGCGGAAATAATTCGCACTCATAAGAAACGGCACCATCCCGTTTCGCTGAATAGGAAATTGGTTATATTTTTCACATGAAAACAATAGCGTAATAAAATGTATTCAGATCCATGCCTATAGACGAAAGATATTAAGTGGCGTTTGTACTGACAGCGCTACGAACTAACAACGCTGAAAATGTTTTTGTATAAATATTTTAACCAGACGATCATATCATATAGTCGTAGTCATAAGCTGGGTAGGCAGCAGATGTAGGCTGCTGACTTTAGGTTTTCGTCTTTAGCAAGGCAACTTGAAATGTTTAAATTATATTTTTTAACTTATCTAACTTTAATAACCTTTTTAGGTAAGAGAGACGTCTCTGAAATCCAAATACCGTATCGACAATTTAGAAAAAAAATATTTTTCTTTCGAACTTACGACCGTTGGATCCTAAGTCCATTGGTTTACCGCCGGTTCACAAGGTGTTTTTACGATAATAAACTAACCAAGCCGTTAGGTTAATAACAGCGTTTCATGTTCCGCCGTTTCGAATACGCCTGAGTTTTACGGCCGTGTGAACCAAACGTCACCGGACGCCGCCACTGGTCGCGCAACTTTAAGAACTTCATTACAAATAATTATGTTAAATTTGTTTCCGTAATCCACGAAATTAACAGGCGACAGTGTATAGCATCGGAAATTCAAGATTTCTGCGGATTTATATCTGAGAGTACCTTGGCGAGATTTTAAAATCTGATAAATAAATAACAACTAATAGTATCGGGTGTTAAGTGACTTATTTTTAAGCGTAATTTGTTGTCGGATTTTATGACGGATTAAGACTGCAGATCGTATTGAAGTAATACTTCCTTATATTACTAATGCTTGTAAAGATCCCGCCTTATACCTTAGAGCAAAAAAAATCCTGTCATATTATCCTTATTACCTGGTACATTCTGTAACAGGGGAAAACTTTATTCTTGGTATAAATGATCGGGATGTATCGACTTTAACTCCATACATAGTACACTTGATATAAGTTTTAGTATAAAGTAGATTACTGCAATTGAACATATATTTTACTTAACTAAATTCAATTGTACCATATCTTCATCGACCAACCAATGTAGGTAGGTAGTCAGGTTATGACATATTGAATGAAGCTTCGTAATGTAATAATATAATACCATCTTAACAACAATCGCAACTGAACAGCTCATAAGTGCGACCGTAAGATAATACGGCTTAATCTAAATAAATTCTTTCACCCTTACATGTAACACTATATAAAAGTTCTAGCATAGTTACAAAGAAAAATATTGTGTAAACAAAACTAAATTTCCATATAGATGTAAGAACTTACCGAGTCAGGATCATGGGCATTAGGCGTGGACGGTTGCGGGGGCCTCGGCGGTGGCGGGTAACCCTGTCAACATATATGTTCATGTTGTATTATATAATACAAATATATAATATAATACATATTATATAACATATTTTTACGAGAACTAACCTCTCCGCTAAGCGAATATTAGTTACGACACAAAATATTTTTCTGACAAGTTTGGTTGTGATCGGAGCAAAATAATTAGTGCCATCCGGGCGAAGCGGGGGCGGATCACTAGTATTTTATAAAACTCCCACGCACTTAATCTCTAATAGGAAGTGATCCACTCCTCCACTCCAAATATAGACGTGTGACTATATCGCTTTTTTTAATTCACAGAAAATTCCCCACCGCCATGATTGTAAATACGCAGGTATTCCCAATGACAAAAGCCACAAAGTAAACCTATTAATAAACTTAAAAAGACAGCAAATTAGAATTTTAAGCCTTTTGCAACTCATAAGTTGTCGATCATCATCCCCCTGCCTTTTTCCCACTTACGAGTATATGAGGTCTTAGAACGTTGTCCGTACTGTATGAATGACGAGGACCACTTTAGATTGGGCACATCCCTTCTCAGGTTTGCCGTTAAACTACATCTCGCTGACCGGAAATCCAGCGCTTTTACGTTATAATAATCGTGCACTTATTTTCCATTCACGTAGAACCCGCACCCTCTTACGGCTTCATAGAATTCCGCCAGGATCTCGTGCGTGTATATATCACGTGTTTACTCTTTTTGTTTTCGAACCGATTAGAGTAAACACGTCATGTAGGTATAGAATAGAATATTACACATTATTGTATAGTTTTCACAATAAGTCACGTGAATTATAGTAAAATCATTAATTAAACGTCCTTTTCGCCCTATTATGTACGACCGCTATACGTTTTTAGTTATCTTTATTCCAACGCATACGGAATACTCCAACAGCAGCGGGTGCCAAGCCAATTGCTGGGATCTGCGAGGACCTTACTGACACCAAGCCCTCTAAAGTAAAGATGATGGTTGCGGGTCGTACATTCGGCTGGCAGTCGGCATACTGTCACTATACGCTTTCCGATTTGTTCCCTAATACGGCATTCATATTCAAATTCATATCCAATTACTATAAAGCAAGCAACAATCTACAAGCGGGTCTTAACTTTGTTGTCTTACTGAGGCACAACAGCACGAGCCAGCAAAGGAAAAAAAAGTTGATTGACTGCAATGGCGCAACAGTTAGGTCACATTATTAATTATCTTTGCTAACTGTACACATTTTTATATAAATATTAATTGATGAAGCAATGGAGCATACTTAACCGTGGCAATTGGGAAATTATTTAATCTTTTATTTTTGTGGCAGTGGGGAACAAATCAAATATAATGGATTTATTTCCCCATTGTCAAAGGGCAGTTTAATTTATTTTTAATATAATCCTTAGGAAAATCCCTTCGAGAGAAGATTCTAAACTGGGAGCCGTGCGTACCGTCAATACTTAAGGCGATAAATGATTAATAAATATAAGATTACTCACAACAATGACGCACAGGAAAAACACAATACGACTATCTTATAAACGGTTTATCCATAGATTTTTATATGAACATACCTCGTTCCATACAAATTCAACATTCCAGTGTAGCTCCATCTGGTGTATGTAACATTTTTGAGTTTATCCCTATCTCCTCACACTTGGCATAGTTTTTAATAATTTAAGACAACTTGGTTACTCTTCTATGCCAAAACCTACGTCACAAATACTGCCTTTTGTATAACGTAACATTAGCCTTTAATGCTTTAGTAAGATAATAAAAAACCGAGTGTGAGTTCGCACGCGGTAGAAATTAGTATTCTGGTTTATTTGGATAAATACACTATCGAGCTGGTAAACAAAGAGAGATAAGTTGAAGCACATAAAGTACGTTTTAGTAAATACAGAAATTGTTCGATTCAATATAAAGACAGACAGGGAGTGAGAGGAAGAAAGAGACAAAGAAGAGATAGAAATAAATTAAAACATTTAAAATAAAATTTTATTAAAGATACAAATTGTTCTATTCAATATAAAAACAATCGGTACACTTTTTTGTTTTATAAAACCTTAAACTTTTTCGTTTCATAAAATGCAATTTACATCGTCCCAAAAAAAGGTTCACTTCAATAAAAAATCCATTCATCCAAGTAACCTCTAGTCGATGGTAGAAATTCGAATATCGATTCTGCAAAAATATATATTTTAAAAATTGGATTAGTCGGGAATGTTCTACTTTTAAAGCCCCAAATATATATTGAATATATAATACTCGACGTTAATTGAAATTTCACGTCTGATAGTGAAACTTATCCTCCTCACCAAAAATATTTTCAGCCGGTGTTTTATTTTCGAACTAAAAATTCGTCGCCCGAATCTGACACGTTTTTAGTACTTCCAATGATATTTACATATACATATAAACGCCTCCATCGAAGTACGTGATATAGTTAAGTACGGTCAACTATTCGCGACAAAACAAGAATTGTTCTCTCTTTGTTGTTCATGAATGATGGTTGTTCATGAATAGATTTGGGATAAAGAAGCGAATGCGACGGGGGAATGAAAGAAATTTAAAGACGTACAGTTTTTGTTTAGTTGGAAGATTGTTTGGCAGACCAAGTACCAAGCCGCAGATCATGAATGAAATAGTTTACAAGATATAGACGTACAAAACTTATATTGGATTCAATAATAAAACTTTGACTGCAAATAAATTTTAGCCCTTTGGCTGGCATTATTCTTCTGCCATTAGCTATCCTTGGATGTTCTGCACCACTGAATAATACAGGCATTTCGTCTTTAATAACCATAAAAAACACAGGCAGTCATAAGGACTGTCGACTGAAGTGAAAACTTAACAGATGGGAAGAAGGCACGGTAATAGTCCAAAAATAGCAACAAAATTCAAAATACAACACAAAATAAATAAATAAAAAAAAATGTTGAAACTGTTCCAAATTCAAAAAAGGAGCAGAAGCAGCTGCCATATGTTGCATATTGTTCACAGGAACCTGAAGATTTTGGACTACCGAATATCGTCTAACGCGGCTAAAGAAGTTTTCACTTCAATAATCTGTTTTTGGTTTGTTATTAGGAGCTTTGTATATATAAAGTTAAAAAGAAGGTTCAATATACTTTAACAAAAGTACAGTTAAAAAGTATTCCTTTTAATTTTTAAGTTATTTGGTTATATATCTGATGACATAAGATAGTGGGGTAATGGAAGTTTGATATGAATAAAAGCAGTGCAAAGTAAATGTTAGCAATAGGACGCACATGCAATTGACGTACGACCTTGAATGTGGTGGCTGAGCCTGTGTGGAGGTAGCGAGGTAGTGGGGGTAAATTAATGCCGCCGGCGACGGGCGTTCCGCTTGACTATTCCTTATCCGATGACTAACGAAGAATGAAGTGGCATTCTCGACATGAAACTTTTTCCAATGCGAGGGGGGAAACCTATTGCGATGGAGTAGCACTACGCGAGCCTCAACTCGGCGCGCTATTCTCAGACGCCGAGCACTTGAGATGAAATTTGAAACATGCACATATTAACTCGAAGCGAATTCTTCATATTGGAGAGGCATAAATATTTTCAACATAATATTGAAAAATATTTATAGGTAATGAACAATCGGCATTTTGTTATTTGCCTATAAATAACTTGGGAAGTTTGTTTAACAGTTAGTTATTTAAGTTAAATGAGAGATCTGAACCAGATACTGGAAAAGTTTAAGAAAGTTTTCGTTATACTACAACAACTATTCGTCTATTACAACAAGCGCCAATATTCATCATAGTGTTCTTCGAGGAGGAATCTAGTGAAGTTTTCTTTATTTTATAAAAAAAAATCTTATGTATCCTAAGAAACAAATCGTTACTATTGTATAATACACTTAAAACTCAAACACTCGTTTGTGAATGAAAACCAAAATCATCTCTATAAGCGATATCGAAAACGTTATGCATGACAATGAGTCGCGTAATTATGATATCAATTCACCAATTTCCAAAGTTTAATATTAGCATTCGTCTGATCAAAACAATACAAAATAACATATATCAATGAAATTATGCATAACTTCAAAGTAGATTCAGACGAAATTATCCTTGGTCTATTTTAATCAAATTTTATGGGATTTGGATAACTGGCTTCGCAAAGTTTGCCTTAGTGGTCATATATAAGAATCGTTACTCCATAACATTATGGAACAACTGTAATTCGTCTCGCTACTAAAAACCTATGTATGTCTTCAGGATGACTAGGCTCCAGGAGATGAGACATTTTTTTATTATAGTACATTTGTCCTCGATATATAAATTTAAGCTTCCCGGTTTTTACTAATACAAGGTTTGTAAGAAACTGGATTCTTACCACGATTAGCCTTTTTGAGCTCCCGATATTTCGGCACAGTAGCATACAGGCTAATCGAGGTAAGAATCCCGTTTCTTACAAACCTTGCATTTGTCCTCGATCTAACAGCCATATGAAAATCAAACTGTACGTTGAAACAAAGGATGTTCAAGTTCGATATACTATCGCTTAACTACACGACAGCAATGTAAGACTTAAGTGACTTCTTACTTTTCAAAAAGAGCAATGCGATCAGAGCTTTCATATTTCCACCAGCACAGTGTAATTTCAAAGGAGCAACGTTGCAAACAAGTTGACCGTCTCGAGTTGCTAGTCGCTCGCAACTCCGAACAGTTCTCTAGCTGAAATCTCGCCCCCGACACTAAAACGCTTAAGCGACCAACTTTATAAAGGCGGCACGGACACTCGCTCGGTTAGTTTTATTTTTATACCACGTCAAAATATTACGGAGTGAGTTTTCTTCCGAGTATGATATTAAAATGGAATGTACATTACAATGTAAAAGAAAAATATTAGAACGTGTCAGGTCTGACTAGCAATTGGAATGTACTCATTACGACGATTGTCTTGGTAACAATAGTAGACAAGGAGGGTAAATAAACGTATTCGGATATTTATTGCTATTGATGCAATTTCATATTAAATCTAATTAGATATTAAATAAATTCCACATACAAATTTATTCTTTGTAACCTTTCTACTGAGTTGTAATGTGCCTTTACCATTAAAAGCATATTTGTGAACGTGTCCATCCGATAGAGACCACATCTTTACGGCATTCATTTCACTAGCATGCTTAGTCGTCTACTATATTATACACGACTCTGACTTTCACACGTTCTGAGTTGCAGACAACTTTGGCATATTCTGAC
This sequence comes from Papilio glaucus, assembly GCA_000931545.1. Lineage (NCBI taxonomy): Eukaryota > Metazoa > Arthropoda > Insecta > Lepidoptera > Papilionidae > Papilio > Papilio glaucus. The sequence goes on along the minus strand of JWHW01028117.1, from coordinate 118,489 downwards.
CCCAAAAGTAAGCAAGGAACGGAATACATTAGTGGCCACTTTTTATATATGTAAAATATAGGGCCTTGTTAAATATATCCAAAGAATTACATGTGGATACATTAATATTAGAATCGAATGTAAATGTTGTTGCTCTCGAAGGTGCGTTGTTAAAAATGAAAATCTATAAACTCTACCTTCCACTTCTAGTGTAAAAGATCTAATGTAATTTATTGAGATAAAGGTGTATTTACATAAGTCTATGTGAATTCGTGTAAGACAAACAGTGGCGCAAACATCAAACTCGTAGCGGGGCCGGGTGCTACAAGCCCGCAATCAGGGGCTGCGGGATAAGAGAAATATTAATTTCACTTTGTTCTGTGGCAACCCTGCGCGTGGACGCCTTGCCAACCCACACGAAATGTTTGTTTTTATTAAATATGCGATGCTTAGGTCAACGCTCTCTTGCCATCAAACGAAAATTTATATTAAATTAATTATTATTACGTCAAAGTGCGTAATCGTGTTTAATAACGATTGAACATAAGAATGTTAGTATTTATGTGTTATATATATACTAACATTCTTATGGATGTATAAGGCATGGAGTACCGACACTGACCTTTTAAAAAGTTCATAAAATAATGCTCATTTCAAAAATAAATATAAACCAAAATTTATTAAAAAAATAATTTCATTTTATGTACTATATAGAATGCCACAGTAAAAATAGTAATAGTCTTAAAACACAAAACCAGACGAGTCCCCGGGGGAAAATTAATTTTCCTTTTTTCTCGCCGCGTGCACCAGATTATGGCGCGCCAAAGAATTTTGAGGCTCGTTAATT
>JWHW01028117.1:99790-110229 GCA_000931545.1 Papilio glaucus | reverse complement strand
TTACACGTTGAAATAAGTAGTAGAGCCGGTTGGGTGAACCAGTGTTATTACTAATGTTAGTTGTATTATTATATGGACAGTTTTTATTCATAAACTAGGTAACCCGGAAAACTTCGTATCGCCTTATTTATTCTCGCGTTAAGTCCCAAGATTCATTGAATTATAGGGTGTAAAGGATTACGATAATGTCCACGGCGTGCTTAGTGTGACTAACGTATTTGATAAGGATCAATACCTTAACCGTCTTCCAATTACCGCATTGCACGTGATAACTTTTTTAAAGGTTATAATTGGTGTAGTAAGCTATCCCTAAATTATAGATATATGGCATATCTCAGACTTTTTTGTAGATATACAATTCCCGTTTGCAATGTAAGTGCATAAAAATATGCTTTTTACGACATTACATTATAAAGCTTCGAAATTCTATGCTTTCCTCCACTATTATATGCACGTACTATACATATTAACCTTGCTCTTGAATAACTCTATTTATTGATGAAAACCGTATAAAATAAAATCCGTTGCGTTGTTTGCAAGTTCTAGGGGAACAGACAGCGACTTTGTTTTACACTATGTCAGCTGCACATAAATAAATAACATATAGAACAGAATGTTGTTCTATAAATACAGTCTCTTGAATCGTATATTATGGATACTGATTTTCACTCACAACAAGACAAATAATGTGTCATTGCAATAAACAGGATTTATAGCAATACCGTTCCACAGCGAAATTGCAATTCCCTCGCCGCAGGCGCAAGGTCCCAGTAAAAAGTACAACTTTAAACTAAAAAAGACAACGCTCGCAGCACCACTTCCTGGCATAAAACGACTATGTCGGGAATATGATACGTGTTGTTTATACTCGGTAGTTTTAAGGGCTTTTAAGTTTATGGGCATCAACATTAATATATGCGTAATTTGATCCATAGCGCATATTAATACGCCACACAACAATCGGAATGTGGGGCACAACATAAATCAACTCAAACAAAGCCACGTCCTTGGCAATGAACCTAAATGGCTAATGGATCCATGATAATTAGCCTCCTTTATTTTCGCTTGCCTTATTGTTACACAAACGACACGCATTTCACGGTGTTATTGTTTCGATACTTATGTAACATTAGTGATAATTGTTTTAGCGCTGTTGTTGCGCGCATATGTTATATGGCGTCGGTAATGTCTTACCGTGTATCGAAGTCTTATGTTGTAATCACACCGCCGAAAAAATCACATAAAACATATTGTCATCTCAGTTTTTTTCAGAGAAAGATAGAGAAAATGCTCGTATCGCGACACGATTTTACGTCAGTGGAAAGCCACCGTTATGATATCGAAGTCGTATGTTGTATTGACCTGACACATTATTATTATAAACGTCTATTTCTTAACTTCTATCTTCTATTTTGTTCTCGATAAATTATATCAATTTTAAAAATAAGCCTATCTGGTTAAAAATTGTGCATGTCGGTAACTAAATTTTGTGAAATTTAATGAATAATGGTAACAGACTTATTGCGGTTCATGTCAATTAGTGTGCCGAGTCACAATAATCGGAGGAACATGAAATCTTAAATTATTTTGGCAGAGACAGAGCTTCTTATTCCCAAACACTGAAAACATACTAAAAGTAATTAAAGTAATATTGAGAACAAAACCTTCCTAATCGATGCATGCCCCTGGGGAAATTTTCTCTGTTCAGTAAATTGTCGTAAGATATTAACGTTACTTTAATCATACACAAAATTATCTATGGGATATTAGTGTGTATGAGTCAAGGTACATCCATATGGAAACAATTTATGAGGCGGCCGTATTGTTTGCAGCGCGATCGTGAAGTTCGCATGCGTGTGAGACAAACAAAAACAACAGTTATTTTCAAACGACGCACACACACACAAACAATAGAGTTGGGATAAAACAATCGGGCGCGTGCAAAAGCGGGTCGTCGGCCAGGGGCGGCCTTGACCGTGCATCCATTATGCACACCCGTTTACTTGCGAATAAGTGCACCTCCATATTGTTTTATAGCTACGTTGTTAGAGAGCGGTTCCATTCACAACACCGCGCCGCATAAAACGAAACTTATCCGCGAACGATTCGCTTTACGCAGTCTACCGCGGTACATAACCAGCAATCATCAATTTCAGCAATTCCAGTCGTCGCATGTGGAACAATCTATACATAATATAGTCGTGTTAGTTACACCATTTAATCATTCAACAACGACTGCACATTATCCGAATAGCAGAAAAACTAATTATGAAAAAATTCAAGAAAAAAATATTAAGGAAAGGTTTTATCTCATACATTTTTGGTATGCGACGTTATCTCTGATGAAATGACAGAAACTATAAAAACGAAAAATGAATATCTCAAGGTGCTTTTATTTAAAGGGAATCGACCTCATCCAAAAATTAACACACAACATAAGTTTATTGTAAGGCGGAACGCAGGTTTACTAGTGATTGATAAAATCATTTGTTTCTTTTTTAATGTCTTTGCCGTTGAAAAAATTTTTCCACTGTCAATTTATGCATGATGATAATAATATCATTTTATAGCACTAACACTACTATGTCAGTCATTCAATAACACAATGTTATAAGATCCACTGGGTATTTAAAAATATTTATTCTATTTGACCATAAATACGTGTAAATATTTCTCATTATCAAATCATTATGAAATGTATATTATGTGGGCACGAAGCTACGAACAGGCTCATTCATTACAAATTCATTAGTGAGGAGCGGAGCGGCGGCGCGTCCTCGACACAGTTCGCCGCAGACATTGATTGCATCAATCGCACAATGCTTTCACTGCGCACTAGTGCCGTAGCATCCGCGTCACGTTTCAAGGCTAGAGATAAGGTTAGACCGATATTTACTGCTCCAGGTCAATGTGAATCGTTCGCTTTTCACGGGTCTCTCTTGTTTGCAAACTGTGTATGGAGCTCTTCGTCGAATTGGAGTACTTTGTCGGTGTCGAATACTAGATAATCTTTTGTGTAGTTAAGGATACATTTAGTACATTTCTTTCATGGTCGGCCAACAGACCACCCCGTATGTATTGTCAGTGCAGCCCTGCAACCTTTACCTGATCGCAGTGATCTTGTGGGAGGTCTGTGTTCTTTGCCTTATTATAATTCTTATAGCTTGAATCCTATCAAGGGTATCATCATTAAGAAATTGAAGGATGGTCACAAATACATTTATTTAACAACCGCCTTATTATGTCTTAGGCCAAAATATGGTATCGGCTGTTGAACCTGCCCTAGACCATTTGCCGACACATTTTTTATCTTATTATAATATTCAACATTAGTCTTTGATGATAAAAGTAATATTATCTATCTAGTAGGTTAACTTTAATAATATTGTAAAATTAATTTAAAAGCTGTTTTGGCCCACATGTTTAATAACGTAAATTTTACATGCATATGTAAATTGTGCGAATAAATTATATATTCACATGTCTAATATTCATTTTGGGAAATAAGCTAGTAATACAACTAACTGTTGCCCGCGGCTTCTCAAGCATTAATTTCTCATTTTCCTCGCTGAAAATGTTTTTAATTTGATTCCGCCTATAATAACTTTCGTCGAGTTAAAGCGTAACAAACAACCTAACTCACAATGCATTTATAATATTATTTAGGATGTATAAACTGTACTCGTTTATATTTCATATTGTCTTCAGTTTTTTTATGGCAGCAGGTGGCAAACGAGCAAGCTGAACACCTGATATTAAGTCACCGCCACCCAAAGGCATCTGCAACAGTCTAATGAGTTGCAAATACCGTTGCCTACCTTTTATGGACAGAGGAGAATACAGGAAAAATAATATTTCCATATCCTATCCACCCCTTGCCCGTCAAATATTTTCCTTATAAATTTCCTTAGAAGAAGACTAGATGACTAGATTTGGGCTTCCGGCCACACCCATCAGGCGAAACGCAGAATACTACCAACCTTCACGTCTGTCTTCTATAAGATCGTGGTATTTCACCGGTCGAGCCAGCTCATGCGTGCACTAGATGCTATTGTTGTGGGCTCTACCACTGTTAAAGTTTTTATTCTTCGGATGTAGCAAGAAGGTTCATTCAGGCTTTGAAAATTTCTTATTGCTAAAAAGAAATTCAATCCTAAAAATATTTAGAAATTGTACTTGTCAGGACTTAATGCAATTCTGGGGTAAAAATTCCAGCAAAGTACTTTATTAGTTTCACTTCGAAAACCGGTCCATAACAAGTAGTTTTATTCAAAAAAAATCCCAATTTGAAATGTTATGGATAAGTTTTCAGCTGTGTTTAATAAAACGGCCAGTTTCGGCCTACAAGAGGTCTTCTATAGGTTCACAAGCTGTAAGGTACCAATCATGCGATAATCTAGACATCTTGAAAAGTAACTTAGTGCAAAGTAGGCTTCGCTTATTAATTGAATTTAGCGTACTAATCGAGGTCAGTCTTTTGGTAGCTAGCTTGGCCTGAACCTTATAGAGTATTCAATCTGTAGTAATCTGTGCCAGACAAACTTAGCCGCTAAACATATTAACTGGAGTTTATTTCAGAATCCTGAATCATCCAGCCAGTGCAAGAACTGATCGACTTTGAGACGGATTTAAACCGGCGGCAGGTTATACGTACATCTATAAAGATGTAAAAATGGAAATAAGATTATGTTATTGTTTTCATATTGAATACGAGAGTGAAATATACCTTTTACAAATTTAGTAGTCGGCTTGTGGGTGGTGTGGTAAGTGGTGGTGATAGGGGTGGCGGGTCGGTTACGCCAAAAACAAAATACAAAGAATTCCAAGACTTTCGCTGAATAATTTTGTGGAAAAATGATCGCTTAGCACAAACAACGAGAAATCGAGACTATCGTCTAGGCGCCGAAGTTTAGCAGCGTATCGTTCGAACAATCCGTGTCGGTCGCCAACCAATCCATCAAAGAAGGGGGGCCGGATCGGGTGTGGGTGCCTCCCCCCGTACCCACATAAATATTGCGGGTAGGTGAGTACAAACCCTTTGACCGAGTTCTGTTTACTTTCGTTTTCGCTCAGCTGACGGGGCCGCCACCCCGCCTGTGTAGCGCCACTATTATTATGATAATTAGAGCTATCAACTCCATGTCTCACTAATTACACCGACAACGATGCGGCGCGACGGAACGACTCAGCGCGTCCGATACGTTGACACGCACTTTATGTGACGCAGTTGATTAGAAATTACACATTGTTGAAATAGCAATTCTTTTGGGTGTCTGGTTAAGGTTGCTACTTACACTTTAATAATTGGCGTCAACGTGACGTCGAGTCGGTTTGTTTATTCTTTCTAACAGTTTGGGATGAGAGGGGAGACGCGGCAGAGAGCACTCAAGGTTGCAACGAGTTCGGCCGAGGCAGACAGGGCGCAGACGTGCATTATTAGGTGGGCGCCGGAACAGACATGGGTGCCGCGGGTGTGGAGGCACGCCGGGGGGCGGCAGGGTGCGCGTACGTCATCACCTGAGGCGCGCCCTTGAAACCGTCGTCGCATTCATTGCACCCGGATACAGGCCGTATCCCCGAGTCCGCGATACTCGCACTCCGGATTGCACCTTGCTATCTCGCACAACACCCCGCGCTTGTCTTCTTACTGCGCCACATCCATCTCAACACCTACATACACACACACACACACACACACACACACACTCATGCAATGTACGACACCTCGCGAACTATAACATCTATTTAAGATCCATGTGTTATGACCTCACACGTAATACTATGCTATTGAATAATAATTTACAATGGGCAGCTGAACTTAAACACATGCTTCACGCCTTTGTGCTTTGGCATGCTTACAATAGTGTGGGCTGAAGTAAGAATTCAAACGTAATGTAAGCATACTTCTTGTCTGTTTTCATAGATTTCATGACATGCACATTTCCTCTATTATACGCGTCCTTTTGTAATGAAATATAAACATTACAGTTATGCGTAAAATGCTCCACTTGTAGTGGTCCATAGCAGTCATTAAACAGAATTCGTCGAGTAAATTTCTTTCAGCGTTATTATATCCTTTTCTACTGTTTTTTTTTAAATTTAGATCAGGGTTAGACGTCAAATTGTGAATCATTTGTTAACATTTTACTGATAGTTTATAATATACCTAATCAGATTAAAAACTGCCGAAGTTCACAATCGGTCGGTGACATATTATTCAACTTTATGTCACGTTTCGAATGAGTATGTGTAGAAAAAGTAGTTATAATTCTTCTATGGAACGCACCACGAATATAGCCGTGCAGGTTAGGGCAATCCTTTTCAATCGGAAAACCCCAGATTGGTTTTAGACGGCCGTATCCAAAAAGTTTAACATTTTATTAGTAAAATTAAACTTGACATTTATCAAAACTTAAAACCTAAGTCGTAAGGATTCAAATTGTACTGTACTAATAAATTTTGCCTTATAGTTCTGAACAAAAGGCTATTTGTAAGCGCTCTTACGTTGCTACGCGTGTTGTACGCTTTGGTTTTATACGTATATGTATATATTTAGGCGGTTAAGGCCCATATCTTATATTACTATTACCATTCAGCCCTCTGAGTTAACAGATCGCTAAATGTGCATAAAAATTTAATTGTGTAAAATCGAAAAAGTATAAATTCATACATTTTATTTATAATAGTTCAATGGAATGAACGCAGCCGAAGCGCTCGTAAAATTTATGACCAACTTGACGCGTCATTATAAAAACACAGCAACGATGCCAATCTAAAAATATCAACGATTATCGGACACGGTATTTCCCACGTCCTTTTCAAACTTCTTCCTTGCTGATATATCATTAAACGGATAATGCCTAGAAACCAGGGATTAGAATCAAAAATGGTTATGTCCATACATTTTTGAAACTATTCATTAACGTAAGTTTTTTATTGTTATATGTAGTTTCAAAATGTAATACATTTTCAAAAAACATCTAAAGCGTGAGAGAAAAGCCCTATACTTGGTATATACATTATGCATTTTAAACGCAATTTTGTGTTCCTTGCATCCTATACGAGTAACGAATTTGAGTAACATTTGAATAGCATTACGATTAGTTCAGTGTTTTCTTGTGAACTTCTCAATTCGTTGACTCTACAAGATAAAGGGCCCTTACACCGTATATTATTAACTGAATTCAGCGCATCAAACATGTACTAACCTTACGATTACCAAGTTCTTAGTTTTATGTTATTCGTACGGTTGTAAAAGTATTTTTTTTAATTTAAAACAAATATATAACATAAAACGGTCAGATTTGTGTAAAAATAAGTAAATATAAATAGTCTTTTAAAGGTGGCAGAAAATACTTGATGTATTGTATTTTCGGTTTCAAAGAATAGCTTTGTTGAATGTAATAGATTCGCGAAGGCTTTTTTTGTGTATAGTTTGTGATTAATTTTACCAATAAAAATATGCTCTCCAGAGCTTAGTTCACTGAAATCTTCGATATTCATTGTTACGCTCGATAAACGTGGGAGAGATAGATAGTATGTTATCTTTGATTCGTAGACTGCGGTTACAAAACGACCTTGTGCGTTGCCGGATCGTTTCTTAACAACGATTTCTACACGGAGCCGTTCCAAGAGCAGTGCTTGAGAACGTATAGCTCGGCCGCGTTGCACAACGACGCTTACGTCAGCGAGCGCGCAGAGCGGCTTACGTCATTGGAGCGCTATCGGACCCGGGCCAACCTAGAGCCTATGTCTGTAAGACTTAGGGCCAAGTTGGCTTGCGGCCGCCGTGGATATGATAGAACGTTTATGTTCACGTGAGTGACCGAGGCTCCGCCGCGCCGCCGCCGCCTCGAGACGATTCTGAGAAACGTTCGAGGCTCTCTAGTTTCGGACTTGAATATGAATCGTGTAATACGACGACGGAGCGTCATTTTCAACTTCTATTTAAGGGGAGCGATGCACTTTTGTGTCCTCGTTTTATTATTGTTTTATGTGAGAAAATATGTGGTTTAATTCACTTTTCACTGGGTTGTTCATGAAAGATCTATACAATTTGAACAAGCGGTGATAGTTCAATGCCTAATGTTCTTAATTACGAAAGTGACCTTAAGAGATTTGCTTCCCTTCCTGGTGTACCAAGCGCCATTGCGGATTTTAAGGTACTTGCGTTGAAAAATTTGTACAATTAATTTGGGGATAGGTACGCGATAGGCTGACTATTATTATATATGAATAATATTCTATCCTATTCTATTATTATTCTAATATGAAAATCCAGAACTTACTTATCTTTTACAATAAATTAACATCTTCATGATTAATCTCAAATATTGTTTGCCGCGACCTATTATCAATAAATTACGTATCGATTTCTAGAATTAATTCCCTCGATTTTATGTCGATTGATGCAGCATTAGTTCCCCCAGGGCTGAGAAAGCTTTTTTCTACAACGTGGATGAATGAAGGTGTTACGAGCCGCAGTAATTACTTGGTATCAATTGAACGCACGCTCGACACGAGCGCATCATGTCGCATAGATTTTGTAAAACGAGCAAATCTGTAAATTGCTCTTAGTTGTTTAAACAATCGCAGAGTTTATCGCCATAACAATAAATGAATCATACACACCTTTAAATCATTTGCTAATTTATTTTACACATCAATATTTTGTTTGTAGAGCAACACAAACTATATAATAATTTGCTCGAACAAAAAAGCGCTTAGCTTTTCTAATTCGACTAATCTATGTCTGTCTATATGGATCAATTACTGTTATTTGTACTTCATAGTCCTAATTCGAACATCGAATATAATGTGTTTAGATTGTCTCACTATTACTATTGTAAGAGATCGCTAGTTTCCTGTGTAGGTATCAATGTGACGCGCATATTTGTGGTCTATCCATGGATGATAAATGGATTCACTATGGAACAGATAATTAAATGTAGGATGAAGTTCTCTAAACACATGAATATGGCTTGTACACGCATTCTTTAAAATTCTCCTTCTATTGAACTGGATAGACCAGGGAAGCAGGACTTCACATCATTAACAAATAATAAGATGACATTACCTGGTGCGGTGAGAAGGGCGGGCGCGAATTGGGCGGTGGCGGGTAGCGCTGCTGATAGGCGCCGGGCGGGCCATAGCCGGGTTGCTGGCCGCCGCTGGGCCCGCCGTACGGGGGACCTCCGTACGCTCTCGCCGGCTGTACACCAAATACAAACGTTGAACACTCATTTAAAAGCGTAACATTCAAAAGAAAAAAATATAAATACATGTCATTTTCTCTTTTCTGCGCTAAATTTCTTTCAAATGTGACAGATAATTTTAGGAAAACATTACTTAAAATTCTTTAACATATTTTATTAATGCCCTTCTTTACTACTAATACCTCACATTCATTAACCTAAACTCACACTCGCGCTAATACATTTTACCTCTTTCACCCTTACAACTTTTAGTTGGTTAATAAATAAACTTCAAAGTTTTATTTCATACTCATGTTTTATATCATTCCTTAAGGTATAATCTATTTCCTAATCAAAATTCATCAACATTTAGTTATTTGGGTATGAAAACGTAACAAACAGGACAAACGTAATAGTTACTTTCACATTTACCGCTTTGGATACGTTTTGCTATTGCACACCAAAATTTAAGTAAAGCGTATATTTTGCAACACATTGCTATACCTTAAATAAAAAAAAAAAAAAACATCAAAGGGACGATCGACGAGGGAAAAACTATCTTCAAGTACTTTCATCTTCGTAAGAATCTTAAACATTGTTAAATTGCTGAGTAACTAGAATAAAAATGTGTTGTCAATAAAACTAGCATACATGGTAGTTAAATTGTAATAATTTCCCATTTATCAAAAAGATTTTTGTCTCAACAAAAAACGACAATTATATAGAACAGTCCTATTATCCTTCCTAAGACAATAATATGAATAACATAATGCTTTCAGCTCGAGTAATTATAAAGAATCAAGAAAAAAGAAATATTGTATACAACCTTTATGAACCCGTTAATTAATACATTTATTACTAAGCAAACAAAGCAGCGCTACAGATATAGCCGGCGGACATCGTCTATTTCAGTTTTCTCCTGCTTATTGGCTCATTATAATTGAACCCTCGTATAAACGGGAAAATTTAACTTGGAAATGAAGAACTCAAACTTTGAGGGACAAGTACTTCAACTAGCTAATAAATTATAAATGCAAGAGTTTAAAAATTGCTAGACTCTTGAGTAATTTTGACTTATGTAGTGGTTACTGAAAGTATGACTCGTAGTGATATCCTAAACTTAGTCTTGTCAAATTCAAAGGAAAACGATTCGATGAAATAAATTACCAAACAAAATATTTAATGAGGTCAACGACCGAAACGTAGTAGTACGCAACGATTCTAATTCGGTTAAAATATTGGAAG
>JWHW01028117.1:73087-86927 GCA_000931545.1 Papilio glaucus | reverse complement strand
TCCAAATTATAGTGTTGAATTCTTAAATTTTTTTCTTCTTATACCATAGAGTCTAAACAAATTGAAAGACATGGGTGTTGAGATAAATAGTTTGGTCAATAATCAATGAGTAAGTAGGCATATATGAAGAACAGACAGGTTTGTTGTGATGAATAAGAGAAGATTAACAAGGTAAATTCATGGTGCAACATTGTGTGGCAATGTTGGTAGGGGTCATCCTAGGCAAACTTATAGTTACTAGATGGGTGAACATATGACCTAGGATGTAGGGAAACCTGGCACACCTCCCTTGCTTCTTCAACATCCATACAAACATCAACACACAAACATGGGCATTGGGTAACCTTTATTGTATTGTACTGTAAACCAAAAATCTATTTTGTTATAATAATAAGTGTTAGTAAGTTATATTCCTGCTATAAAATTTTGAAATGTAAAAGATGATGCACATAGCTCTTTATCTATGTGCATCACCTAGAAACTTAATAAAGCATGTGTTGTCTAATCATTATTATTATGAAACCTATATACCCTTTACCAGCCCACCAAAGTAACATTTACAAGCAATTACTTATGGGCAAAGATAACAGCATTTAGCTATACAATGTTACAGTATTTGTATAAATTATTTCAAGTATCTACAAATCAAATATTTTATTCATTTCGGTATGGTATTGCAGGTAACCTCCACCAGAGGTTCATAACAATGCAATCACTCTGATCCAGGAGTTTATTGAGGATGAGTGTGAGGCCTATCCAATTTAAAAGGTAAGGTGTACTGTTTTACATATCATGGTCAACCTGTACCATATATAACATATTTAGCACAATCCTAAAATGTTTCATTGTCCAAATTTATCATCCAAAAGATTAAAAACTACTTTTACAAACTGTGTTAAATAATGTTTACAAAAGGAATTCAGTTTTAGTGTAGTAATTTTAGTTTTATTTGTGCAAATTAAAAAAATCACTTTACACAAAACATTAAAAGATATTAGACAGACAGATAGTAACAGAATCCAAATAGGACTTTATATATCTTGTACAAAAAATTGTAAGCGAATTATTTAACTGCAATGTTTTCTAATTTTCAAAATAAACTACGATGGTAACGATATAATGATAATAGTTATTCTTTATCATCAACAATTTTTTGTACTGTAAGTCCGATGTGTGAATAATTGTTTCAGGTGTTTTTTCAGTAATTGTTGTTCTAATGAAATGGTTGCAAGATACAGATCATTTTTTGAATTTATTTATAAGTTTTAATACAGTAGACTAAGGTCATATAGTAACTTAGCTATAATTATAACAATGTGTTATAAATATGTACTCACCGTAGAATTTCTGTATGGTCCTCCCTGAGGATTGTATGGAGGCATTGGTCGCGGTGGTGGCCATCCGGGCGCGGGACCGTATCCCGCCGGCGGCTGCTCGTAGCTATTGGGATAGCGGTGTGGCGGCGCACCGCTCGATTGCAATAACGAATTGAGTGTGGGGGTCGGGCCTGGTGCCTGTGACGCAGGCTGCCCCGGGAAGAATCTTTGCTGCGGCGGCGGCCGCGGTTTGCCGGGAAATCCAGGCCTCGCGGCATAATACGGGTCTGCACCCTCTGGGTAACGATACTGGCCGTATTGGTCTGGCACCGGCCTATCGCCGCCCCGGTCGTGGCCCGGCGCCTCGCCACTGTCGCGTGGCTGCCCCGGATCGGCCGACATCGGCGATTTACTCTTTGTGTTCACAACGCCATCGGGCGGAACGCGCCCTACGCTCTTGTCAGTGCCGTTTTGTAAAAGAACGCTCCGCGATTCACTGAGCTGCTCCGATGGACTCTGATCTACGTTCACTTCGCTTCGCTGAGACTCTGCCTGCGTCGCAGCCATGTTCGGCTGGTAGCGGCCGTCCCTGCTTACACTCGCTGTAGCGATCGACCGGCTCACTTACGTTACATCGAAAACGGGCGTCGGATTGCAAAACCGCGACGCGGACACTTCCATCACTATTATGCCAAATAACTTTACACAAATTGTAACGCGAAACTGACGAAAAATCGTTCACCGACGCACACACATCGATCACATATCTACTCCATTGGCGTAAACGAGGTTATGGAAAAGGTTACATATCTAGCGGGCGCTTTTGTCATGTTCACACTGAACATTTCATATCACTTTCACATTTACAACACTACCGATGAGATCACTCATTGCAAAACTCATGCCCTAATCTATAGATAGACGAAATATTCAAAAACAGAACAATAGAATCACGAAACTTCCAAAATTATTAGCGTCCGCCATTAACAGACTTGAAATTCTACAGCACTCGGTGACGCTTTTGCCTATCTTCACTACAGTGACAGAAAAATAAAAATCTTGCAGTAGGAGCGTTAGTAGTCAGATATTAACTCAGATGTATGTTATTTTGGAACAGTATAATGATAAGCCTTAAATGTTAAACTCTAAGCACCAAATATGGAAAAATTAACTAGGAATTATCTGTGCATGTTTACATTTCCGTAATATTGCGACCACGTAGTTACTGCAGCAGTACCAACCTCGAAAATTGTCTATGGTAAGTTCCGCTGGCGCCAAGACTTTCGTTGCTATATTCACTTCAAATATATGTTCAGAAATAGTAAATTTTTCTATTATTTGGTAGGTAAATAACGGAAAGGGTTTCATTTTACAATTCAGATAGTTATTATTTTGCATTTAACAATGTCAATTTTACGTTATACTGTGGAAACAGTAATTTAACGAAAATATATTGAACATGCATGACTATTGACTCTGTACCAACTTTCTGATATGACATTTTCTCAAAGATAAAAAATATTTTGGTCTATGTTTCTATTACAAAAAACAGGTTGATGAAAAAAATTAATTTATTATTTTGAATAACATTCCAACTATAGTAAAAATTAAAGCCTCAACTATTATTCTTAATTACTAACACCGAAATAAATATTATTTAACAACACAATTTTTGTTGAAACCGTTAAAATATATATTTACGAAGTTATTGAAGAGTCAAATCAAGACCTAAACGATGAATTAAAACAGAATATTAGATGTCTTCAAGCCATTTAATCAGTAGTCAACAGTGGTATAGGCCGCAACAACATCTGTTGCATCTTCTCACAAAAGGTTTGAAGATATATTCTGCATTTCGTACTCTCAGTAGGCGTGAGAAGGAGGAGATAATTTCAGGTCTCTTCCCCTTTCTTTATTAGGAAAGGATGGTAAATGGAAGAAGTTTAAACGAGGAAAGGATGAATAGGAAAAGGAAGTATCCTTTATCCTGTTTATCCCCTCCTATGTCCATGAAAAGTGGCCAACACATCGGCAACTCAATCGGTAGCGGTCACATAACATCAAGTGAACATCAGCATGCTCGTTCGCCATCTTCTATAAAAAGGCAATGTCGTTCCGGTAACATATTCGCCAAAATCCAAATGTAATTTACTAAGTAGTGACATCCCACACTGAACTCTTCACTTCAAGTTTTAGCTAACCTTACTTCAAGGAATATTCAAAGGGCAAGTCAGTATAAAGCCGCTCCAGCTGTGGCACAATTCGAAACAATCGAACAAATCTGTTCATCTGCATTTCACAGCCTTTGATAATTATATAATAAAGTTATATTATTAAAAGTTTTAATATTATACAAAAAACCCAAAAATAGTTTTGTATCAATGGTTTTAGCCTTACCTTCTCAATCCTCCTTCAGATCGACAACTCATCTGGAATTCTCGTAACGTAAATAATAAATGCATGCCTTTCGGTATTTGAATGCGGTGTCTTCAGCTTTAAACCGAATCGTCTACAATCGTTTTGATAACCATTGCGCATTTGATGTAATTCATGACAAGGTGAGAGACCCCTTTCGTATCATCGTGGCAACTTAAGCCGCACGTTGTCTCGGTAGGCCAACTGTCTTACGATGTACGTACTTAAATATAAGAAATTTGCACACTTTTTGACTATATGAGTTTGAGTTGTGCGCATTGAGTACTGAGGCTGACACATCATCATAGACTGCAAAATGTTCGGTTCTTTGTGCTGTCATCCAAGGACCGCTGCAACCTTTACTGGATCAATTTTATAGTAGAATGCTTTGTTGTCCTGTTTTGGTCTATATTCTTGAATCTTTTGGCCCCATTGTGCTTGTGTTAAACTGATAAAGCTGTTTCGCTATTTCGTTATTTCAGTTTTATTCCCACAGGTACATATTGTAGTATTTACAATAAAAATAAAAAGGTTTTAATTATAAGTTAAAACTTTCTTAAAAATTGTTTTATTTTTGTTTCCGTTAGACAAAGGTGGTTAACATTGTTGCAAAAATATTTTTTTTTGTACCAATATCGAGTCATTAAAGTTACATTCACCGACCATCTGAGAAGATGTGGAGAACAATTAGTAAACGTTTTTTTTTTGTTACTGCATAACAATCTCGTAAATTGTCAATGATCGGATGTGATATAAGAAAACCTTTATATCGTATACATTAATTAGAAAGCCATTTAGCGGTTTTACTAAATATATGTATTTCTATTCAGTCCTTAATAAAACAAAAACTATTGTTCTTAAAAATGTGTACAAGATGATAATGTAAAAAGTTGCAAGTTGCAAATGTGCATCGCGGGTATGTTTATATACTAAGTTTTCTCCATTCTTTGGGATTCCTGATTCACGGTAATTTAAATAAGGCTGTCAACGGTTCATAAATCAATAAAAGCGTACAATTGTTCGAATGCCAATCATTCGATGATACAAAATGCATTTGATGCATTATTAAAATATCAAGCCAATAAAATTAATAAAATAAAATATAACGAGCATTATAGAAAAATATTTTGGTTTATAGGAGACTATTTTTCAGGCTGTTTAATATATTAAATTAGATCTGATGGTAAACATAATCTTCCAGTCTGACACGGATTGCCTAATTTTGGACGGCTTAATGTTTTTTCTTCTATGCGGCCAATTTCTTGACCGCCGTACACTAAACCTTATAAGTATAGATGTTTATACGGTGCCGGCACCGAGGATCGAACTCCAGTTGCTCGTGTACTGTACGAGACCTGGGCGAAAGGAATGTTACACCAGGGATATTCAACGGCCATGACTCACCAGCCTAAAAGTGTATCTGCTGTTCATCTAAGACTAATGATAACTAGTTATTTAATTAATTTTCAATTTAAATGGGGTGGGAAAGAGGACTAGAATTAGGCCTCCGGCATCTCACTCATCAGACGAAACGCAGAATACTTCTACTTCACGCCTGTTTTCTGTGAGGTCGTGGTATTTCACCGGTCGAGTCGGCCCATTCGTTCAACAGATGTTGTTGCGGGCTCTACCACTGTTAAAATGGATAATCGCTTTAGCATACTGTCGCATTGTATTTGTCATTAACAATTTACGATATTGCTACATTGTACTGAGTGCTAACTCAGTACATAGTAGTACTATATTATTTATTAAATATATTATCATATTAAAGGGACTTCGGGCATCATTTGTTACAGGGGCAAATATTTTCGAAGACCAACATAAAATTTTCTATTATACATCTAAAGCTTACAAAAGTTAATATATTTAAATTGAGCGGATGTATACAATGCCAAATATATATCTCATCTTTATACAATCAACAAACATAATTGAAAAAAAATCTATATAAAATTTCTACATAAAAAAATTACATAAAAATTAAATTAGTTATGGCATAAAATTATTAACTAAACCATTTATAAATCTCAAATTAAACTATGATTTAAGTACAAAGATCACGATGTATCGTATCGGCGCGTAGTTAACTTTGAACACAGATCTTGAAGCTAAAAGTTAAGTCGTAGTAGAAAATATTATACACAAAAAAATAGCGCTACATGTGTACAAAATACAAGACGAATTAGTTTAAATACTTGTGTGAAGTCAGTGTTAGTAAAAATGTAAATCACAATTGTCTATATACACTGCATATGTTCCAGCGGGAATGTTACATTATCTTTTCAGTGGCAAATCGGCTATCGTTGTAAAACTTTCAAGATTTTCAAACAAAGGTTTCAAGACATCGCCCTTACATATATTAAAACGTAAAAAAATATATCAAAAGAAAGTGAATGTATGAATTGCATTACATTGTGTTGGTGATACGATTAATTACGGTCTTAATTCAATGTTTTATTTTATCAACTTATTCAAAGCACTAACATAATAAATATGGGATAAATAAAATATTCTTTTTTGTTTATAAGGGATGAACAAAAATGATATTTAATCTTTCATTAAAGGTAGGCAATGCATCTACAACTCATTAGCTTGTTGCTGTTACCTGTGTGGGTAGCGGGCATTTAATTTTAGGTGAACTTGCTCGCCTGCGACATTGTTTTATAAATAAGATAACTACGTTATACATTGGGGTTGAATGTCGTTCCAAAACAGTAAATGGTACGAATGTAGAATACTTATTCGAAAATCGGCGGACACAATCAGTTTTTATTCAATAATTAATAAAAAAAAACAATACACCCGACTGACTGTGATTACTATGATGACACTACGAGGAAGAATACGAATATAATAATACTAACTCTTCAAAATTGGTTAAGCCGTGTAGAGTACAGGTCACAATAGAACGCACATACATACATATACACCCTCGAATAACATAACTCTCCTGTCAACAAAAATTAACCATTTTCTTGCAATACTAGTTATAGTTTCTACATTAAGGTCTTGTATTATTTATGATAATTTTAAATAAAATTAGTGTAAAATATGTCACTGTATACATTTTAATTTCGTTCCTAAGGGCTATGTATTTAAACCTTTGTATTCCTTAGTCATAGTATTAATACTGCAATATTCCAAGACTATTCAATACTTATCTACTATAAGGCAATTTTTATATCAAATTACTTTAACAACACAGAGGTTTTCCTATACAACTTAAGCGTGTCTCACACTGATATTGCATTTTTATGGTCTTTTAAGATTTGTATAAGATGTCTACGTGAATCAGGACGATCCGAACTCGTCCATCCACGTGAGGTACTTCTGTATGTCGCCCTTGGACACCGACTTGTTGCACTTGGCGAGCGCCTCCAGGAAGTCCTGCCGCGTGACCGGAAGGTCGAGTTCCTCTTTAGCTAGCTGCTTGATCTGTTCCGGCTTTAGACCGGCTATCTTTCTCCGCATCGACATCATTGACGCGTCCCTGTAAAGTATAGAGTTTTATTATAGAAGGTTGCAAACGAGCAAGCGGTTCTACAACAGCGGCATCTACAACAAGCTGCCTGCCTGCATGTTGCCTACCTGTAATGGACAGAGAATAAACAGAAAAAGGACAATAAAGGATATTTCCTTTTCCTATCCATCCACTCCTCCGTCAGATGACGGAGATGTTCTTTTCTATATAATATTTGAAGGCACTTTTGGAACGAAACAAAAATTTCTCGATTGTATTTAAAAATATTAGAACTTATCTTTTCAGTCTTTTCATTGACTTTAAATCATATGAATTTTGCATTTGATTTCGCAAAGTAGTAATAAGAAAGCCAGTATTAGTGATAAACCAGAAATGCTTCACGAAATGAGAACAAAAACTCGTGACAAAGCAGCCTACATACTACAGTAATTGTTATGTGTGTTAACCTCAATGTTAGATTTCGAATCTTTCGAGAAGAGAGTAATTGAGCTCTTCTGTTTAACCTGCAATGTTTTTCTTAGATATAAAAATAATGTATGTGCTTGTCTCTTAACATTTGATGTATACGTACCGGCACACATTTGTGATATCCGCGCCGGAGTAGCCGTCCAGTTTCTTGGCGATCAACTGGAGGTCCACCTCGGGGTCCACTTTCACCTCGCGCAGGTTTATCTGCAGGAGCGCCTCCCGACCTTCCTGCGTCGGCAAAGGTATGTAGATTCTCTTCTCGAGACGTCTTCGCAACGCCTCGTCTATATCCCACGGGAAATTCGTTGCTGCCAATACCATTACTACCTGAAAGAATATTAATATTTACACCATAATTTAACAGGTATAGAAGTCGCAACAGCAACATCATTTGCACGAGTTGTCCGGATCAATCGGTGAAATACCACGAACTCACAGAAGACAGACATGAATTTTATGCTTCTGCCAATTTTAGTCATCTTTCCCTTACCACCCGTTCCTAATTAGGAAGGAAAGGGAAGAGGACTGGTCTGGGAAAGGAATTGATAGGAAACGATAAGGAAATATCCTTTTCTTATCTATCTTATATCCTCTTTCCGAAATAAACCTACGAGAGCATATAAAATAGTTCTCTGTTCTGTAGTACTATATATTTTTTTCAATCAAAACAACTGCTTCAAAGTACATTTGAGAGAGACATTTGTTTACGTCAGCAATTGGATATTAGTATTGTTAAAATTGATATTTTTTTAAATCAAGATAACTTATAGTGTTAGATAATGTATGGCGTTACCTTGGCGGGCTCGTCTGTGGCGGACCCGAGGCCGTCCATCTGCACGAGCAGCTCGGATTTGACGCGGCGCGAGGCCTCGTGCTCGCTGTCGGAGCCGCGCCGCGAGCACAGCGAGTCGATCTCGTCGATGAAGATCGTGCTCGGCGCGTAGAACCGCGCCTACACCACACAAACACAATGTTTCATTAACA
Organism: Papilio glaucus; assembly: GCA_000931545.1. Taxonomy (NCBI): domain Eukaryota; kingdom Metazoa; phylum Arthropoda; class Insecta; order Lepidoptera; family Papilionidae; genus Papilio; species Papilio glaucus. The sequence continues at coordinate 78,260 of JWHW01028117.1, read as the reverse complement.
ACATAGATCTTAACTATTAGTATTATAAATCCGAATGTTAGTTTGTTTGTTACGCTTTCGAGTAAACTACTCAACCGATCTTCATGAAATTATGCACAGACATTTCTGTTATAACGTTGGTGAGGTGGATTTTTCTAAATTCATTCCCTAAAGGTCTAAAGTAAGGAATGAAAGTTTGTATGACGAAATAATACGAAACGACGTCGACGAAATAATCAATCATATTATTTATTATATAGGTTATAACAAAATATATAAAAATTGTCGGTTAAATTAAATTGCACGGCGGATGAAGCTGTGGGGCTTAAATTGTGTTAATGTAAACCCCTCGCAAGCGTTTAAAATCCAGAACAACCCAAAAGAGAACCATTACCATATACACATTTGTATGTTTACCATCTCGAAGAGCAGTCGCACGAGTTTTTCAGACTCCCCGCGGTACTTTGAGGTGAGAGTCGAGGAGGAGACGTTGAAGAAAGTGGTGCCGCACTCGGTGGCCACCGCCTTGGCCAGCATCGTCTTGCCCGTGCCCGGCGGACCCACCATCAGCACGCCCTTCCATGGACGTCTGATGCCCTAAAAGTGTTACGGAATCTTACAATACTACATGGGCAATCGTGAAGTTTGTTCCAAATCAAGAAAAAAATTTTGTAGACATAGGGTGCTTCTTTTCTTTTACGCTAAAAATCGTAAATTCCAAAATATTTTCTAAAAACAACTTTTGTCACATTAAATATAAATAAATATGCGCTCACGCCCGTAACCCAGAGGGGTAGGCAGAGATCATGGATTTCCGTTTGGCGCGATCCTGGCACACCTCTCTCGCTTCTTCTACATTCATACATCTCATTCGATGAAAGTATAAAAAGTGTAATGGTGGCCATGTATATAGTAAGTGAGGTTTGTTTAGTATACAAAATGATCATCTCGATTTGGAACAAACTATAAGCATATTGTTTTCGTGTCTTGAAAAAGGCACTAACGATTTGAAAAAAAAAATGTGGTCAGATGACGTTTTGCTTTTTTAGTCTATCATTGATACTTGTGGTAATTGCACAGTTATCATTCAAAGATAACTTACTGGTACATAAAAAAATTGCCTTATCAAAAATTTACAATTAAAAAAACAGAGCTGTTTTTATTGACATAAAAACCAGGGCAGCGACACTGGCAATCATTTTTAAATTTGTAAAGTAAATTAAATAATCTCAGACACAAAGAAAGGCTAGTTGAAATGTAAATAAGTAAAAATGAGCTGGTTATTTTCAAACGCCTTAACAAATTCTTAAAAATTACAGCTAAAACTACCCCTAGCACATTAGCTTTCAAACTGCAAATCAAAATCGGTACATTTCTTGCCACAAACATAAAGAAGATACAAACGTTAAACTTTCAATATCCTTCTTTTTGAATCAGGGTTTATATTGTAAGACACGGCATAAGAAATTTATACCATCATCATCTTACTGCCCTCTACCTACTTATGTGGGACTCGACACTGTGGATACTACTCTTCCATATCCATCAATAAGTTGTCATATCTGAATGCACACCCTTCTTACACCTAAAATTAGATTAAGCCCATCCTTATCGCATCGTATCGTTTTTTACCCATCGCTAACGGTGAGTTACGCAAGGGTTCAACCTAATTTGATTATTGTGATTTAACAGTGTTGGCCCCAGATATAGCTCGGTAACCCACTTGCGATTTATCATGTACATATTATCTAATATCTCGGTCCTGTTCAAATAACAGCTGAGGGTTTTTTTTGTTGTACATTAGACCATTAATAAATAAGATTTTACCGTTTTAGCACCCAAAACTTACTGAGCCAATTTGTGTGATTTTTTGTTATAGGAAAATTGTTAAGTCAATACAGACCTTGAAGAAGTCCGGCATCCACATAGGCAAGACAACAGCTTCTTCTAGCAGCCGTTTAGCTTCTGCCAGGTCCGCGATGTCATCCCATCTGATGTTAGGATTCTTTTGTACTATATCTCTCTCTGCAATAACAATTGTAAATTACCACCAAATTAATTACAAAAAAGAAACGAGACATGAGTAGTAAGATAGTTCAATTATCTTAACCCTTTTTTCTGATTTTCTAATGCTGTAAACTTCACAATCAACACCTCGTCTGCATGATTTTTATTCATTTTTTACTAATTTTATCTGTTTTCATCAGATTGAAGTGATGTGAACAGATTTCTGATGTGTGATTGCATTTTGTTAACATTTTTATTGTTTATAAAGTTATAAAAAGGAAATATTACTTATATTTTATATTAGTTAATAATTCTTAGTTCAACTTAAGAAGGGTACATTAATCAAAACTATTTTTTTATTATTATTATTTCACATTCACGACGTGCGACCCTAAATACGTTCCGGCGATGACTTAGTTGCCCAAATTGTTCACCCTTAAAGGATTATCGTTATATCTCAATCTATAAGAAATACGACAAGTTGACAAGACAAGTCATTTCAGCCGACGATCGTCCACTGCTGACTGTAGGCCTCCCCCCAATGATCGCCACATAGATCAGTCCCCTGTTGGCTCCCGCAACTTTGACCAGATCATCGATCCATCTTGTGGGAGGCCTACGCTGCGTTGTCTCGACCTGTAATTGGCCGCCATATTAAGAATTTTGGACCCCATCGGCCATCCGTTCTGAGAGCCTTAAAGCTGTCTAAATAGCTCACCGAGCATATCGACGAGGTCCCCATCCGCTGCGGAGGGCGGCTCGAACCTGCGTTCATCCTCCTTGTGCCGCTCGTCGTCCGTGTCGCCGTTATTGTTGTCTCTGTCCTGCTTGTCTTTGCTGCTGTTGTGCTCCTTGTTGTTAGACTCTTTTGTTTTAGCTGAAATAATGCAATAGAATGTCTCACGTTTCATTTATCCAGTGACAATAGATATTAAAATTCAGCTTAAGCTTGATGAACAAAGGAGTACAATTTCCAAGTTACAATACAAATAAAAACTATTATTTTAGAATCAGAATTTTCAATAGATTTCTGTATTTATATTATTATTAATTAGAATTTAATTTGGCAGATTTAGAGTAGATGTCTCGTTTATCGTTTCACTTTTACTATAAGCAATTTGAACAAGTGATTAAAGTTATAACGATAAGAATGTCCGCAGCGTGGCGCTGCTAAAATCAATGGAACGCTCCGAAAGACGCATAAAATTACATGTAAGATTTGCACAGAAATCCTAACATGGTAATTGGAGTTCGATGATCATTGAGGCGACTTGGACTTTTGCTCTGAGCAATAAACGGAGACTTGCAAACACTGGCGAAACTTTTTTTGGATATTCTCCTTTGGCCCATTGTACGAGTTGCAACAGTTCATATTTTGCGTTTCTCCTCAATCGCCCAGTCCTTGCATATGTGACATGATATACAATTAAAACCCATTCACCACTGTGAGCCTTGCTAGAGTTGAGCTTGGCATTCTTGACGTCGGAGGTCTTGCGCTGTGACGTGGTTGCGTTGCGCTGCGCTGTCGTCGGTTTCTTGTTGTCTCGGTGGTTGCGGGCGTTGTTGCGAGCTGACTTCATAGCTGGCGGGCCCCTAACAACAAAAATGTATAGTTAGATAACATACATCACGAATATGTACGTAAAATAGATATAGAAATATATTTTAATATTCCTTCATTATTTTTAGTTATTTCATTAAAAAAAATACTAATTTGCTTTTAACCAACCAACAAAGCGCGTGTTAGATGATTCACAAATGGCGGTTTCGAACCTATTACCTTGACGGTGGTTCATAAACCATTAGGCTATTAGGCAAGAATGAAATCGCTTAAAAATATTTTTGAACTGGACTAAATAATTAAAAATCATATATATTGGATCGATATACTCTTCAATATAACAAAAAAACCATGGTCGGGCGGCAGGTGTCTTCTAAAAACTCATTAACACTCTTTAAAGTTTGTGCAAACACTCGGCATATAATGTAATTATTACGTAAACTCCTTTTATTTAACACGTGTCCGAACGTTAATTGCTACAAGCCACACTTAGTTTATAAATATGTAACACTCGGCCGCGAGGTGTGTTTTAATTTATATAACGTTATTCAATCCGAAACACGTCGACACCCATTCCACTTCCCCTTTTTCCTTACCTCACCCATCTTTTGTCTAACGTCCAGCATTTACTTTAGACTAAACAAAACAAGCTCTAGTTTATCTTTATAAAAAAATCAACTAGGAGTAATAAAACCCGACGTTCGACAATTTTTCGACATCGACGAACGAAACGAAATCAATTTGCTTAAAAAGTCCCTTAATCCAGAAGGATAGAAAGTGTGCATTAATTTTACTTTTAGTGTGCGTATGCGTTTATGTATACAGAATATGTGGAAGTGTTTACTTGTGCTCGACGCTGGTGGGGGGCGGCCAGGCGTTGGGGTCGCGGTCCGGCGGCGGGGGCCAGATGTCCGGGTCGATCTCGTGCGGCGCCGGCGCCCACATCTGGTCTCGCGTCGGCAGGTCCTCGTAGTCTGAAATATAACCATAAAAATAACCTTTTGTAGTGTGTTATACTATGAAATTTAATGTTAATTACAACTCTAATAGAAAATTGTCACAATTTTCTAATATTTTATAAATATTTGATGTTATATTTCTATATGAATTTAATTAAAAATCGTTATCAAAGCGATAATTATGATCCGTATACATTATAAATATACCTTTAAATACTATAATAATGTTTAAGAACAGTGTTATTTTTGTTTTGTTTTCTTTCTCTAGCTACACGTCTAAACCAAACAACATTGTTATGGAATACGTGCCTACCCTACAACTTTCGTCCACTCACTAATGGTCCCTCCGCGCCATTCCCTTGTTGTTGTTTCGTCGGATTCCATTTCTATTCCAGTCGTATTCCCGTCGGCATAGCGTTGTCTTAATCGCCAGCAATTCAGTTTGTTAATTTTAGAAATTGTAAATAAACAACCTAATGTTGCTGCTTTTAGAGATCTGACCGGGATGCTACTTTGAAAAGGATTTCTGCTACTTTGAAAAGAATGATACTTTTGGTTGCATATTACGAGAAAAGTTTAAATTGATTGAGATAATGAATATGAGATTTGTTCACGACTAGACTACGCAAAACTCTTAAAACCTCTTTCTGCTTGATGCGGACTTCTG
>JWHW01028117.1:37653-66634 GCA_000931545.1 Papilio glaucus | reverse complement strand
ACGCTCTTGCACTCAATGGCTATTCACTCATTTACTCGCGTTTTGAGCGGTATGCAAATTTGATACTCTATAAGCTGTTTAATTAAGTCCCAAGAAAGTTTTTGTCTTCTGTTTCCGACTTCCCCTAAGTAATTAATTCCCGCCTTTAATGTGAGCTCAATTAAATAATTCAGTGCAACAGTATTTCATTATCGCCAACACAGACCTTTCACTGGTCCAGCACCTTCCCATCACAAACTAAAGTCCATTACACATCATCAAGAACCCATCAAAAATAACGCACGTTGAAATATTATTTTTAACACTAATAACACTGAACTATAGTTAAACACGATACTACTATAAGTTTATTCTCATCATATATTTTTTTATTTGACAAACTAAAAAAGGAAGTTTGAAATAAGATCCCGGAAATTACTTCAGGTAACTTGAAATTTTTATGAGATAGTTGTAAGGAACTCTTCCGAACGTCACGACGTCAATTTCTCGAAAGAAGGGCAACCCAGGTTTTTAGTGCAGAGCTCTGCACTAAAAAGATATTTCTCAAGTGGATGTGGTATACATATATTAATATGTTTACTGTACATATTTTAAGAGCTATAGCTTGACGGTTAAAGTAATAATTAGGAAATAAAGGATCGATGAAGTTTACAATAATAACCGAAACATGATTTTGTAAACACTATTATGTGACAGCGCTATAACAAAAACCAGGTATATGGAAGAAAACCTTCCTATTGGTGAGAAAAAGAGAAATTGCTGTTCAGAGAAAAAAGATAAATTCTAGGTGGAACGATGACTTCGTGAAGACTACGAATTAGGCATTGCAGAAAAGCATTCTGGAAGATCCATATGTCGCAGTGGACATACTGACGATGACGATGAAATTGCCAGTTCCGAGCACAACGCGGCGTGTCTCGAGAATCATTCAACCTAAACATCCCACAGGAAAAACGTGAAACATTTCGGCAGGACGCGGTCCCTGTTAGTTGTGTGACGTACGTGGTCTCACCTCGACTTTCCACGAAGCGAGTCGTTAAGCGATCGTATCGTATCGTCGGGCCGCAAAGCGACGTATAAAAACGTTCTAATGCGTCGACTGGAGAGCGATCCGTCCGGCCTTCGGACATGTAACAAGGCGGTGATTGACAAGACATGTTAATTATTATTAGAGCACTAACAACAAGAGAGACAACAACTAAGATTATATTTTTGTCTAACATTTGAGTAGAAATCCATTTGAATCATTTATTTAATACAGCGTTTGTGTAATGTTTGTATGTTTTTTCTTTTATCACAAATTAAACACTCAATTACTCACTCACTCACTGCATTTTTTTTTTGTTAGATTTGTTGAAGAAACATACACCTTAATAAGCTTTAATAGAGAACACGAAGAAAAGAAATAAACAGATTTTAATTTGTCTAAAGTTTCTTAAAGAATTAAAGGTATCACAATAGGATCCCTTTTCGGAAAGCAGGATTGCGGTACTACACCAGAAAAAGCAGCAGAACTTGAGTTGCAGTACGTATATATTTACGTTGGTTCATAAAACTGTAACGCGGCCCATGCTTTTTGATACACTGCATTATATCGTAAATAAAAATCAGAAGGAGCTTCGGGGAAAGTCCGTGCCTTCAGAGAATTAATGAGGCAATTATAGCTTTGGAGTATCTCTGTATATATAAAAAGGTTTGAGCGAATGAATAATAAAAGCTTTGGTTTTAATTCTCTTTAAGTAATTAGCCTGCAAGCACTAATGATTGTGTAACGAATTCATATGAATTACAAACTCAAGACAGTGTTGGACTACAAGCCGAGGCATTATGCGACACTGAAACAAAAGAGAAACCCGATCTCCCACATGATAAACACATTCGCAACAGCTGATGACAAAGGAAGCCTCCCGTATAACGCGCCCGACGTTTTATTAATTCAAAACGTTTCGCTCCATTTCCCCCGACTTTAACAACACCTTGACCGAAATGTTTGTTTTGTTTTGTTTCGGTAATAGCAAAAGAAACATATAAAATAATTGCTTTTAAGACTGTCAAGCAAAGCTTGCTTATGAACAAGAAACATACCTCAAACTTAGGTACAGTTCGTATTCAATATTACATTAAACACAAATGTAGCTGGTTGGTGCCAGATTTGATTTGATTTGTCTGGGCTATTATTGAAAAATCCATCGACTTTAAATTATATTGATCTTAAAATAAATGTTTTAATAATTCTATCAAAATACCTTAACTACAAATTTGTCATCTCAATACTTTATCTTATGATATAATAACAAATACGGTATGATAGAAACACAAAATTCACAATGCACATGTCAGTGGCAGCAATATGAATTGAAGACAAAAGAAATCATCATCCAAATTGTAACCAACGATCATGTCTGCAGAGGCGTTCCCACGCCTCGTTCAGGAAGGTTCAGTTCAGAATAGACACAACGTCTGCGTATTTTTTTACAGTTGATTTGAGTAAATCCATTCCTCAATTGCTTAGTTGAGTACTAAGAGTGCGATAGGTTAAATTTAATACTATGGTACTGTAAGTTACAGACAAAAGTTTGTGTAAAAGTTCCTGTGTTAGATGCTCGTTGAACGAGTGTGGTCGCAGTAATTATTCAATGGAGTAGGAAATCGGACACCTGAAACGCGACCGACATAAATTATGAAGGCGGGTTCATTGACACCAAGGTAAACACTTACGTAGCACGCTACAGGGTTGTCATTTTTTTATATGATTTAACTGATTTTTACCCTTATCTGTTATTCTTTGACAATTCTAAAGATTCCGCGCTATATAGAAATTAGAAAAACTATATTTGAAGCGATATAGTTTTTGTAATTTTCTAATGATTAGATAGATAGATAACAATGTATCCTTTTACACGGGACTTTATACATGTTTAATACTCTATTGAACGGAGTTCGCTAACCCGCACTAATGAGTTAACTGAAACATCAATAAACCAAAACATGCTTAATTCCAGATGATAAAATATTTTTTTAAGTATATATATATTTAAAAAAATATAATAGTGACTTACTTTATCTCTAACAAATTATAAATGTATAAACGTATTTTACTGCCTAAAATCGTGAAAGTATTTTAATATTAATACTATTTTGGGAGCTCATTAGAAAAGTTGTCAACCCTGAAATGCTACCCTACAAAATAACAACGACTGACGTACGCCACAATAGAACAAATGCTTGGCGTACATCCAGACACTGAATTAGACTAGGTGACCTAACAGAGTGTTCAAAGCCTACCCGCTCTCCCCTCGTACGACAAACAGTACGGACATGGCAACACTTGACGCTTATCGTGTGACATCTTGGCTCATTAGTATCGTACTTTATCGCCTTTAGTCTAAAGTATGAATCAGGTATAACACTAATACGATTTAATTAGGACCATTATATGCCTTGATTCATGTGGCAAACAGATGTGTCATATATTGCTGGTCTTATGATGTTTATCTTAGCTCGGGTACATAGAATCAGTCAACTTATGTGAATAGTCTTCACGATAAACAAGTTCAACTTAATTATTTAATAATATAATAAAAACTGTATCACAATATCTGTATTTATAATGCAGGATGTCACGCTTTTAACCTTATCCGCTTCGAAATAGATAGTTTACCTTTACTAATTTTGTTAACCTATTGAGTAAATTTAGTGGCAAACATGGATTGAAAATCAAACCTCAATTTTTAACATAAGCAGTGTGTTGGTTATGCAATTAACAGTTCGATAGATTCATAAGGATTGACTTTATCGCGTGAATGTAATTGATGAATCAACACATAAAACACTCACATATTTAAATTACGGCCATTACATTCGTGCCACAAACATACGGTGTATAATACGGACCGGTTCGCGTGGTTAGTAAGATACTTGCTTTTCACGCCGCAGGTCGTGGGTTCGATTACCAGCAAGGACAGTCATTTGTGTGCATGAACATGTCTGTTTGTCCTGTGTTTGGGTATAATTATCTATTTAAGTATATATTTACGAAATAAAAGTATATATATCATTTATCTGATTTCCATAATACAAGCTCTGCTTATATTTGGGATCAAAGGGCCGTGTGTAAATAATGTCCTAGGATATTATATTGTTATTATAATATTTAACAAGTCCTGGATTCACTAATTTAGATAATAAACCACTCCACGATATAAACTTGGTCTTAAATAAAATGACAAATATTATCTTCGTTAATAAACACGTAAATCATACCAACTTGATAACTTTTATATTACTGCATTTAGCATAACATTAAAAATGTATTACACGTAACATGCGCCACAAACTGCGGGTAGCAGATAAAGCAACAATATTTGCATAGCGCTTTAGCAATCTTACAAACCTACAGACAAAATTACCTCCATAAACGTTTTGCTCGTTTAAACTTTGCGTGAAATATTGCTAACTCCGCCTTCCACCGCTATAAGTTAATAACGGATATTATTCTTAATATCAGCTAGTGTTGTAGACCTTTACGTAATATACGGGTGAATTAATCTAGCCCGCTTTTTTGGCACTGTGCGTGCTAGACGTGTTATCTACCATCAATAACGTTGAACGTACACATTTCCATCACTATAGCAAAGAATTGAGGTGCAAATATTCTTAGGTTCCGGATTGTATACCGCCCTAATCTAGTGCAAGTATGTAGCTAAACAGCCGAATAATTTTAATCATCAACATCTTGATACAAAGATTTATTACGTGATTTTCAAATCAATCTTAAAACACATGAAATGGTGTAAATATTCTGAAATCTAGTTTTTTTAGGTTATTCCCAATCAAAATTCGGGCATGCGATTCATTCCCATCGGTAATGCCAGGCGAACCTTATTAACTACACAAGTCAGGATGGTTCCGAGGAGCGGCAGTTACGAATAAAAAGGCAAATTACACAGGTCGATAGCCCGAGCGAAACTCGCAGCTAAGCCCCGACTAGATGTCTGATAATTTTAATGATACAACGCGAGTACAATACGTTATCTCATTTATCAGTGTCTATCCAAACGATAATTAAAACCAAGCTTTAAAAATGAAGAATAAAATACATCATCATTTCTAAGAATAAAAGTGATAAGAAACTTCTTTATAGAGAAACAAGCGAAATACAGATACAGGCTGGGTTCAGACAATGAGTCGTTTTTAAAGAAATATCATTGTCAATTAATATACGTAACCGTTACTATGTTATCGTGTGGTCGTAAGTCTACCAGGTGAGAGATAGAATTATATTAAGATGTTCCTTAAGGTGAAACGCTTCGATAATATTAAAAACAATGAAAATATTTCATAATTCGAACAACGGTTAAATAATTAAAACTCCCGCATCCTATTTTGAGCCAAAAACGTCCACTGCTCGACATAGGCCTCCACAAAAATCGGTCCGATTTTTTAATATCAAAGCGGTAAATGATTAAAGCTCTACAATTTTGAAGTGGAACTAATAAACAATTCTATAATGACGTTTAAAAACTAAGCTTTAGATAAGTGTATACTGGAAAGGTGACAAAAAAATCTTAAACCAAAAATGAAGGACCTCGTAAGTGAATGATAATAAAGAGTATACGTAGTTCAAATGATAATGGACAGTTCATATCTAGACACTTGACAGACGGGCTGTCTCGTGTACCCGTTAAACGAAGAGTTAGTTTAAATAAATCAGCCGGTTATTATTATTCTCACGTGGAGTAACACATGCACGTGCCGTTTGCCGCAACCAGTTTTACCTATTGGTGATAGTAGTGTTTTGTTTGATTTAAATTATGCTCAAGGGTTATTGCATTCGTGGCCATCTAATAAGACATAAAATTTTCATAACTTATAACGTCCAATTAGCTATAAATATTAAAGAAAGGTGATATCCGTACCAGTAACTGATGAGCATAAGTGTTTAGATGTATCTTACCCACCTACCCACTAACCCCCTTTGGGTTAGATGTGACAGTTTATTTATTTATTTCATTAGAATTTAGAATTATAAACTGTTAATTAATTTTGGTTACTAAAAATATTGAAAATAACCTACCAAACATTGTGTAAATAAAGTAAATATAACTAGTATAAATCATATGCATTTATTTCAGATAGTGTCCTACTTTACGATTCCTCTTACGCCACGTCGCGGAATCCGAAGAGCCGACGGAGTTAACGTTCTCCAGGATTGGTGTTAACAACGTTGCTGTTAAATTTAACTGATCACTGTTTCCACGTTTAATATTAGAATGCACTAAATCCAGCATAAAATAATAATTAAATAATTACATAACCCAACTTCGCGTAAATTACCACGCATGAACTAATTATTTATCTTTCAACCATCTCCTTATCCATATCTAAAAGAAAATGGACTACTCTTCAATTTCTATGATATTTCTGGCTATGTTTCTTACACTACTTCTAACCATTATACATACATATATTATGATAATTCTATAAATACTGTATGCGGAATACGTATCATACAAAGTATATGAACAATATGTTAAACAAAGATAGACGTTATATGTTATTACAAATTTTTAATGCGTCAAACTGCAAAACTAACGTGGCTTACATAGCCATACGAAAGTATAACAAGTTTATTACATTATTTGACTCACAATACTTAACTAGTTAGATCCTATTTCTTATGTATTAGTCACTTATCCTTTCGCTTCAAAGGAAATGACTTATTGAAAGAGATATGTAGCACTTAAGTACCTTTCCTAAAAACATTGTTCTTGTTCCAAAATGTTTTTAAGCAGCATAGATCTAGGCTTAACGTATAAAAAATAGATAAGGGTTACAAGGAATGCATTATTTTGAGCAAAATAGAAAAAAATAAAGCAATAACAAATAGGCAAAATATTATATTTAACATAAAATATGTTTAAGAATCAAACAGTCCCGTGTTGTCAACACTACCTCAAAACTCGAGCCATCGAATACCGTCTCGACCTCAAACTACTCACCTATTGAATATTCAAATGCACGATGCGACAGCAAAAAAAAAACACGCGATGGTCGCTTAACGCCCGTTACAGTAAAAGTGTGACGATTTAATTACAGCCAACGTACTATTTTTTTGTTGTGAGAGTAAAATATTTATGAAAAACAAAAGAAAGAAGATGAAAAAGCGAATCTACTTAAAGTGCCATCTCCTACTGGAGGTTGGCGATCATTAGGTGGAATAAGCGTGTCTAAGTGGACTTTCTTCGCTATGCCCTAAATCAGAGATTCCCGAACTTTGTAACGCGACCCACCAGTGAGTCTCGAGTGAATATTGAGTGAGTCCGAATGTAGGTCGCCACCGACCGATACAAGGGCTGGACTGCTGGACGGCAGTGTTGCGGTTAGGGTATACTAGTTTATGGCTACTTCTACCCATTAATCTGCACCTGGGCTCCTGGGCATCTCTTGACCGCCTATCCTAAGGATGGGAAATTTTTATTCATAAACTAAGGCGTCTAGACAACTTTGGGAACCACTGCCCTAAATAGTTATCTCGGGGTCATATTAAAACACTGGCGGAGGTTTTTTATCCTTGAGATTCTACGGCGGTCTTAACGCGGATAGCGACTCATATCTCTGCCTACCTCGAACAGGTGAACAAAAATATTTTTGATAATAAAATGCTATCCGATATAGTTCCGTGTTTGGGACGTAACTTACGTTACAGACCAATTCTCTTTCATAGATAACATGTCCCCGTGGCTAAGGTTATCTAATTAAATGATAACAACGCTCGATACAATAGATTAAACACGTAAACTTATTACAATTTTCGCAAAATTATTTTTGATTATGAATGAATTCATCTTATCATGATAGACCATGTAACTTTTGTATAATATGCAGATTTCTAATGCTAAATCCGAACCGCATCCGAAGCGTCATAACGTAACATTAAATAGCCTGTTACCTTCCTTGATAATATAGTTGCCAAACGCAAAAATATTTTTTTAAATATAATTAGTCGTCACTGAAATTAGTGCGGTTAAACGAACTCATCACCTTTATTATATTAATATAGATGAATTAGAAAAAAAAATTAAGAGCTACAGCAGTACATGAATACGTCCCAAAGCCAAACAGTACAATTGAGTCATACAGTCCGACACAGAAAAAACACATCGTAACTTACCAAGATTGCAAACAACCTTGGATATGATAAATCGCTTATAAACCCTGATCATACTATATAAGACAGTCTGTTGTAACATGACCTATCCAAATTATGCACTACCAGTTAGTATTGGTCGTATTGTCCTTTTAAAGGCATTCTGTAATGCGCACAATTTCCGATGGTCTTCGGCGAACGATGACTCATCGTATCCAACCGTGATACATTTAGACAACATTCCGTATATATGTAGATGTAGAAAACTTGGTTTATAAAAATAAAAATTACGTTTTTTAGGAATGGTAGCATAACATATGAAATAGTCTTTAGGTTAAATATTGCAAACCTTAGACATAATACCGATGGACCTAAAGATTTCTGTTTAAGGCAATCTATGCAATTTGCACAGAGATAAATTAAATGATTATTTTATATAAAAAAATATATCTTCAAAAATAGTGAACATTGTGTTGCATTGTATTGTGCGTTCGACGGCAGTTCCGGGTTTTTTTTTGTGACAATTAATGAAAGGGAATGCAAACAAAGAGGGCTCTAGGGTGTTGTTAGACGACTGTCGTAAGTGATTATTTTTATGCTACAATATCTAAGCTAGCTATGCTTTCAGCTGCCATTACTGCGTGCGTCTTTATGAAGACAAAAACAATCGGATATCGAAGGCCGCCGCAAACGGAGCGTTGTATAAAACACTTACGTTACACAAAACTCAATCAAGTGTTGAACGTTTTTGTTGGGTTTCACTCCCACAAAAACTACGGCCATACAAAACACCGGCAAGGACGTGCCAATGAATATTTACACTTTATATTGCCGTGATAAAAGTAATGGTTAATAGTTTACTATGTATTTACAGATTATACACAAGACTGTTTGTATACGACTCAATGACGTCTTCTTATATAATAGGTGATACAAAATATAGTAAATACGGTATTTTGCGTTTCTATGTAAAAGTTATTTTCTATTTTGTTGTAAACCAAATCACCATAAAAAAATAAATTTTAAATAAAAATTCACAGACACGCAAAACCTACAGCAATTTAAAAAAACCTATAACATTTGTTATTTTAATGAAATTTCGATGGTAAATCTTTTCGAATTCAGAATGATGATTCGACGAGTCTAATTTTATAGCACAAAGTTATATCTACAATTTAACAGCTGATTGATTTTTACATAATGTTGCATCGTATTATGCTTGAAAAAAAAAATCCCACTAAAGGTAGATATATAACAGATTTAATCAAAAAAGAATATGTGTAAATAGAGTAATGGCCAATTACATAGAGTGCAAAAAATGCACGTCGTTAATAATCATTCGTTTGAGAAGGCAATCATTCAATAAAACGCAACTCACTCGCGCGAAACAAACGCTCTTTTAATTCCAGCAATTACCTTTTTTTATGAATATATCAATGTTTGTATTTATATTGAGATACTTACCGGTCGTACAAAGGTTATTTTGAGCCATGTAGAAATAAAACCAGCCAACCATATTTTAAGTAACTCGTTTGAAAATGTAATGGACGTTGTTAGTTTTGGTTATATATACCTAGTCGATGGTTATGGTATATACCTGTATATAAAATTAGGAAACCACCGTTTAATTCCGACTATCGATGTCTATAATAAATAACAGAAATAAATAACTATTTGAAGATAATCCGCAACTGATGACTTTTACGTTGAGAGATATATTATTATATAGTTTTTTTTAATGTTTACTTCATTTCTAGTATTTAATTCATTCGGTTAAGTTACGGAATACATTCTTACTGAAATCATAGCGATTTTTTAAACTACTAAACGCCAAAGAGTAGACAGAACATGTTATAATGAAGGTTCAAATATTAAATATTCTAATTGACTCTTACGTTTAAGTACCTTTTAAGTTGAAGAAACATAGCACTTTTAGGCTTCATTGTAATCGATAATCCGTAAGCCAGGAGGTCAGGTTTCGCGCGCTTCAAGTTTTATTGTAGGTGGACAGGCAACCTAAATTAGATTCATCTATGTCCGTCACTACACACTAATAGTGTTAGTAAAATTAATTGGTATTTCAATATTTATTGCCAAGCGCTGTGCGTTAATAAAATTTCGTGTGATTTTTTTATGTCTGAGAGAAAAAATTGTCAAAGTCAAATGCAGTTTGACCAACTCCAATCCCTGTACGAAGACAAATTATTGTATCCGGAGAATAAGTCCTGAAAATTACATTTACCTCGCCAGGCTATCATGTTAAAAAATGTATTGAAGTAGTTAAGGGCAAAAATCTCTCTTACTTTTCCAGTTCAATGAGTAAGACTAAAATCAATACGGGTTGTCTATGTTTTGCTAATAAAGGAAAATTACAAACCTTTCTAATGATGAAATTAGATGTTACATAATTGAAACAAAATAAAATATATATTTTGTTTTTTTAGTTCACAGTTAATGCTCAGAACGCCCTCAATTATCATTAATGCAACATGTATCATCTTTCTTTCTTACATTGGCCTCCGCCTCCTTCAATTTTCGCCTTAAATCAAGTGTATTCGGTATTTACCCTATAGTTAAATCGATAGGTATTAAGGTCTTCGACCCCCGTTGATCTACCGTTTTTGTTACATATACAGGACATGTAGTACACTAGTATTACGGACCCTCGCAAAGGTACATCGATGGGTTGATGTTCGGAGGTGGAAGAAGTAACAAGTGTACCAGTACCGTATCCAATAGTTTAGCGTGAGTAATGCTAATGTTACACGGGGGTCTTTGTTCTTAAGGATTACCTATATGTGTAGGTTTATAAAAAATCTTGGGAAATCTTTCCACCCATCCTTCCCGATTCCGAGAAGTGTCCGGTAAGGCGCAATTAACATTGCAACCAGTCGTCCCGTTATAGTTTTTGCGGCATCGGCTTCGGGAGACGGCGCGTAGGCGCACTGAGTCAGGACAAGTATCGTTGAACCCGACCGAGACAATAACCCAATGAAGCTTATGATTGAGAGACGAGGACACGAGTAATGTCTAACCCAATACCCAATAGTCAACCTAAATTGATATTAAAAAAATTGTACTAAATAAAGACAAATGGAGACGTGAAAATATTCTGTTATTCTTGTTTTTTTTTACAAAGCAAGTAATTACAGCCGTTTGTATTCTCCGCCCTGAGACTTATTTGTAAGGATTCATTAAATACATAAGTTTACTAGCCTACTAACCCTTTAATGACGTTGTTTCTTATATTGCCAGTGTTGTACTCTTAGTAATTAAAGTAATGAAATCTCATTGTGAGTTTTAAGCATTATTGTCGTAGCTATGTATAAATTCTAGCAATACATTCAAGTTTTTCTCTTGTCCTTGACAGACTTGTTTCTCTAGATACTATACAAAGCTCAACTTTTAGACGCGAGTGTACTTTCCCTGGATACTCAGAACGGTATACTAAAGCTGTCAGTAGGGTCGTCATAAGAAAATGTTTCTCTTACCTATACTGATATTGTAAAAAGAACGTTTTGTTGATTTGTAATAGAAATTTAACTAAGACATAACTGAAATGATTTCAATGTAACTGTTAGAAAGTTATTTCGTCCAGAAATACCTTCAACATAAGCTATATTTTTATTAAGTTTATATTGTATTGTATTATAGCGCAATTCTGTGCACAAGCCATTATTTCTCTTCAATTGTATGCAAAAAAAAATATATTATATAAGGCAAATTAAATTACCTATTTAAAATAGATAACGATTTTTTCAAACTGGCAGCACTTACACTTAATTTTCTATATGTTGCGAACAAAGTTAGAATAGATGTAAGCAGATATATTTTTGACATGAGATCGAGGCCTACTCAATAGACAGCAGTAAAGGTCTCCAGAGATTGTATCGATACGACACTCATTAAGAACCACCTCACGGTCAAATCTAGGAAGTTACTTTACGCATGACATAAAACAATTGCATTGTTGATTACCGCGCGACTTAATCTGATTATAGGCACTAGGTTATAATTAAATATTAGGTAAGATACCCACCAAAGTGGTTGATCAGGATCAGATAGATTGGGTGTGGTCTCCCGAATTATTGATTTGGAGATAAAAAAATCTATTCAAGGTATTTCGAACTATTGTGGATTAAATCACTAAATAATTGATAATATTGCCAATAATTATCCCTAAACTGGCTCCAAAAAACTGTTATGTGTAAAAAAAATGTGTTAAAGAAACTTTTTTCGTTATCAACTTTAATTTAATGTATCCGGTTTATGGCAGTATAAATTCTACGAAGGTCCACTATTACGTCCACATAAGTTAAAAATGCAATTTAGAATGAATAAAAAAACAAGCTATTGCAACGTCGTCAACAACTTCTAGCTCGCTTTTTGTGTTAGTGAAATCTTTCCAACAACTACGGAGTCGGTAAATAACTTGTATACCCACGCGTATAAAGATGCGTTTTGTAGAAACTTTTCTGGACATATTCACGCTTCACTCAGCGATTTATCGTAAATAGACGTGTTGCTGTGATATGGCAGGGTTAAAATAAACAACCATCTTGCCTATAATTCTACCTGAAGAGAAAGGGTCTGGGCATAGAAACATGTACATATCTGTTAAGCTAAAATATGCTTACTAGTCATTACTTTATAGTCCTTTATCGCTTGCTCATCTGCAAGGACTAATGTGGACAAAGAATTCCAATCTCTGCTCTGAATACGCTCGGTTAATATGTCTACGTTGGTATAAAGGTTCTCGTCCAACAATGCGAAGGGAATATAAAGGCCACTTTTGTGTCTGACTTATCAAATAGAGACTACGGACAGGACGGAGTATATGGGACAAGCCTGAAGCGGACAGACACCACCCATCGTTTTTGTTTTGTCATGAGTTAGGTGTTCAGTCCAATAAGAATTTAGGTTTCACTAATAGGTTGCCTCCTTTGATTCAATATAATTATACCCGAAAAAAATGTTTTCGTCTAAAAGAGGTGTACGTAAATTACTGGAGGCCACATATCGAATCTCAAAACTTACAAAAAAAGCATTAGCAACGGCATAAACCTGCGACCAATATCGATGAGGATTTCTAAATGTTAGTAAGATAAATCAGATCTAAGAGTATAGCTATTAGGTCAAAATAGGGATTAAAGCTATCAAATTTAACCGTGTGAAATGACTTCTAAACTATAATGGAACATATCAAACTAATACACAAGGCGTGCCAATAATGATTCGTTGACGCATGCGCATATAATATTCACATACATTCATACCGTATGTATATTAAACGATCTTAATGTACATTCGAAGTTTAATGAACCTTAACAATATATAAATGAGGATCATTTATAACAAAACTAGTATTGTCTGGTATGCATTGGACGTATCTTTAGTAACAATTAAATATACAAATATAACCATGTGAATATGAAGTGTACGAATAAAATCTACTTACATTTTCTTTTACACGTTTGGACAAACCAAAAACTCTGAACCCAAACCGTTACACTTTAAATTTGACACATCTATTCAATAAGTCCCTATAACTTCTTAACATTCATTTTCAGTGGCATCTTAATCAAAAACAAAATACTAATGATTAGTACAAAAATGATGGTGTTCTTGAATCTACTTTAGATATGATTTTATTAAATATTTGTAACTATGTACTCGTGTATTTATTTATATATTTAAGTACATAGATGTGTGTATGTATTAAGAAGTAATTAATACTGATATCAGCTGAAAGGGTTTGCAACACGTAAATCTAGCTGTGCCAAAGTTTTAACTATATCAGACTCCAAAAGAACGAACGAACTCCAACCAACTATAATGAGTGTAACTAGTTATCAGTAATCACCAAAATGTAAACTAAGAAGTAACACTTAGTTAATTTGTTAATAGTATGCAGATTTATTAATTATAATACCGGGAATTTCGTATCCCGGTACAGGTAATATATAGTAGTAAGGCATGTGAAAACCGGACGGCTGGCAACCTTGCGACTGTGCATTGTACTATTACCAGCGACGTTGTCTGGGCCAATTTGTACGTAAAAATATATTATATACACATACTAGAAAGAAAGCTTGCCGTCAAGCCGGTGACCGGCCGTGAAAAATACTGTAGCCACAACCTATACATGGACTACGGTCACACTGTGCCGACACCACACAACGTGGGAAAAGGGCAGAGAGATGATGATGATGGTGATGATACAGATAAATGCTGCTCGTGCACAACATGAGTTGAGTTCGATGACGTTACAGTCCTACCCTTGTACGTCTACGTCCCATTTACGTCGTGAAGTCATATCACACGACGTAACAACACACGCAGGGAGATGATACGCGAGTGGATCGGTACGTCCCATTCTACGCGTTATTATCCATGTTATTATCCACGCCTAACGCGGCAATGATCGCTGTCAGCGTAATTTTGGATAACCAAGAAATTGGAAAAAAGATAATCCCAACATCCATACATTTACGAGAATGCAATTTTGAAATTTTACTGACTGACATAATAACGAAACCTCTTTGTCTAGGTTTAACGACATTCTATTAAAATTATCTAGTTTTTTTTATTTTTTTATTAACTATATCATCGGTACGAAGTTTCGAGTGTGTGAGCGGCAAACAGACAAAAAACTAAATATGCAAGTTGAGTGACCTCTATAATACTTCTAAAATTGAGAATGTCTGAACATAATACATAATTAGTTTTAAACTTTGGGCTTTTACATCTTGTACCTTAGAAAACGTACCAAAGGTCTGCGTTTATATTAAATTCAGGCATATGTGCCTGTACGAGTCCCCTTACGATCTTTTACAGTTCATTGCTGGACATAGGTCTCTGTCTGTGCCTATGCCCACTTTTAACATTGACAAAGATTTTCTATGGTACTGTAATGAACTTTATAAGCTTATTCTTTCTCCTTCTTGACTTATAAAAGTCAAAATTAGAAACTTTTATTTAAACTTTAGACTCAGCCTGAGTTATAGTCTAAACGCCTATAAATGCTTTACTTTCGCCACAGAATACGGCTCTGTTTTATTCTGTAACACTGTTTTGCATAAAAGGCTGACGCAAAACTATTTAAGAGTCATTCACTGAATTACAACACTGCATTAATATGAAACAGGTTTACAGCCCACACCATTCATTTGTATGTAGATTGCATTAAGTAAAGCACTACATTCTTGGCTTATAAAAGTTCCAAAGTAATTTGACTTTTAAGCAAGATTACCTTAATTGTTTAATTAGATATTATTACACACATCTTTATTATCCCTATTCAAACATTTTGCATTTTGTTCAATGAGTGAAGTACTGTTGGCCCAATTTCAGTCCTCTTCCCTTTACAAGCTTTTTCTAATAAGGATAGGATAGGAAGAGGAACACAATTGGACAGGGAGGGGATGGATAGGAAAATGAAACAACTATCCCCCTCCTCCTCTGTCCATTACAGATAGACTTAGTTAATTTGTTGCGGATTTCTATGGGTAACGGCCACAGTTGACAGTCCATCAGTTGACCAGATTGCTCATTTACCATCATCTACATATATAAAAATGAATCCATATTTCCCTTGGTCACAGCATCACGCGTGAATGGCTGAACCGATTTCACTGATTCTTTTTTTTATTGTCAGTAGAATGTTCTTACGGATTAAAAAAATTAAGAAAGTTGCGAGAAAAATAAGAAATTTTTAAAAAACCTAACGACTATTTTATCTTCGCGCTTTTGACAGTTCAAGTGAATTTTTCAATTAATATCAATTTAATAGTTAAGTTTTGTCTTGTCTATGTTTATTACCATGGCAAGAAATATTAGTAATGAATATTCTATTTCTTGGGAATAGTTGTGTAAAATTTATTTACAAAACAATGGAGAACCTTAGGAGATTAGTGTGTTTGAAGAAACAAACATTATAATTTATAAAGATGTGGTCTGAGATAGGTATCTACTAAAATAGTTTTCACTTCATTATATTATAGTGCCATGTGAACTTAAATGAAGATGAAAGCTTTGTTCATGCATTTAAGTGTGAAAAGAGAAATTTTTATTATATTAGTTTTAACAGTCACTGTACTTTAAACTACAATATGGCAATAGCCTCATGAATACAAAATCTCTATGTAATTAATTAAAATAATTGTGTAAAAACTATACCTCAAAGAAAGATAAGTGTTCGAACACATCACTTCACAAGTAACTAATTAATTTGAAGTATAACAATGCAACGCCATAACATGTTAAGCGTTGTCAATTACAAAAATATAAAAGACAACGGATTAAAAAGTGTTATTAAAATAAATTTCGTAATTTAATTTAATTTTGATTACAATTTGTATTGATACATTTATCAAAGGTTATTTGAAATTTAAAATAAAATAATAAATGTCATTTGCTATTTAATTATTATTTTTTGAAATATTTTAGTATTTTTTATAACACCTTTTAAGTAGACCAGACCAAGCATAAATAAATATTATTTTTAAAGAACTCGAAAGCATTTTTTTCAATATGTTAAGCATACTCTTCATTTTGGAGTTACGGAGATCACTGTTACAGTGGCATACATTTGCAGCAAAACTCGAGCTTCACTTACAAATATTGAATTTATATGGAATGTGGTATCTGAAGGTATATAAATCGTTTAAAAGTTTAAAAAAATGCAAAACTACTACTACTAGTCAAGTTAAATAAAGTATATAAATTTTAAATTAATTTTAAGGGCTAAGGGAGTTAAACATATAAATAGTTGTATTAAGACTTTTATATAGTTGTACGTAAGCAAAAACAAAGCAAAAAACACTTCAATTGTAATAGTTTTTGAACTTACAAGTGTCAATGGCAAGGAGTTACCTTCTTTCCACAATAAATTATTATTGTTATCTGTATCAAATTTATTAGGGTAGATGAAAATCAGCTTTTTGAGCTACAGTTTTAGCCAAAGCTTCAAAGGACAAGATACCTTACTACAAAAGGTTTTGGATAAAAATGAATACAGATTCCTAGAATTGTATCTATCTGGACATAAAACAAAGTACCACTACAGGAAAACTAGAATGGTGGGCAGATTTATGGCTTCTCATTTTGCAATAATCAGGCACACATCTCTTGCTTCTTTCACAGCCACACGTCTTGATATAACTTAAATGATTATGGGTAGTTGCAATAAATCATTCCTCTAGTCAATTTAAATTTGTTACCCCTTTACAAAATGTATCGTAATGTTTTATGAAGTTTAAATGGTGTATTGTTTGTCAACAAATTCATTGAAAAAAAAAAATACTAAAGCAAGGCTTGACATACAAAGA
The DNA here is from genome assembly GCA_000931545.1 of Papilio glaucus. Lineage (NCBI taxonomy): Eukaryota > Metazoa > Arthropoda > Insecta > Lepidoptera > Papilionidae > Papilio > Papilio glaucus. The sequence continues at coordinate 49,156 of JWHW01028117.1, read as the reverse complement.
TAATAAAATTCAATGTAAATGTACCGATTAGGCCGCATTTCCACTCGTGTGGCCTTCCGCCTTCATACGGTGATGCTAATTAACTATTTCATCGAATAAGGAAACAGCTTCAACTTTCAAGGCAATCCAGAGAAAACACCAAATGGAAACAAACACAACTCACCAACTGCCACTTCGACTTGCGTGTAGGATCAGCGATTGTAATCAGCAACCTGTGGATCATCTGGACCGTTCCCTCGTAGTAGACTAGTGCTGATTCGTAGTTACCCATCAGTGCCATTTCTCGTGCCAGCTTCGTATTCTCGCAAATTTCGCCAACAGAAACTGCCATTATTGTCATTCCCGCTGCGTGCATATAACGATCCTACAGCAAAAAATTTACTTTTCCACTCGTGGACTGGAATCGCGTGTGACATCCAACGAAGAAAAGCACTTAACTCATATTTTAAAATCCAACACAATTTAGCTCCATTTTAATACTGTTATGTTATATTTAGTAAAGAGATTGTTTGATGTTAGGTCAATAATTTATCTCATGGCCACAGAATTTATAAAAATCCAAATTTTGAAGACAAAACAAACTTCATCAATTTCGTTGAACAGTCCACAACACGACAAATACGACAGTCAACGAATGCCAACATAACGTTAACGTACATCGTCTTCAATGTTGCCAAATTGACGAAATTGTGTTACCAACCCTCGAAAATATTTCCCCCTAGACCTGTACTCAAAAACAACTAAAAACCCTAAAAAATTATATAAAAAATAAATAGGGCCAAAATTTTACCCTAATTTCGAAATGAATGGTTTAAATCTTTGTAATTACGGCGAAAGTAAGTCTAGTCTCACAAAAATCCTGCGAACTTAACTGCCTAATTTTTTACCACTATCCCTTAAACCGATTGATCAGCAAACAGCGCTAGTTATCTCTATACATGCCAGTATGGTAGCTGTCATTCTAATCAAGCTATTTTTAACAAACAGAACGTCAAAAATTATTATTATTGGCTAGCTAAATTATTATTATTATTAGATTGCGTTTCTTCGGGCCTTATATACTCATATTCCTTCATTTTTCTAAATCGCGAAAATTATACCAAAAATTAAACAAATAAAGTATTTTCCTCTTATTTATTTTACTCTAGGAGAGGCCTATGACATTTTCTGTAATTTTTTTTTATCTTTATGCACATGATTTTATTTCAACTTTACACGTCACTGATTTCTTATCATCAAAGGATCTGGACATAGAATTAAAAGGAAGAAATGTTTCACCGTAAAAAATATCGAACATTGAAAAGAGAGGAATGAAAATAAAAAGCAGTAATAATAATAATATATACTAATTGCTAATTGCTCTAGTACAACCCCTCAAAAGTTGGTACTCAAACTATTCTACGTATTTATATTATTCACTTATCCATGATGAAGTTATTTTTAAAAGTTTTCCTCTTAAAACCAATAGTAATATTTTGATGATTCCCGAAATAACGACAGTCTTATTAAGCTAACAACATTACGCCAGCTGTCAACCACTCGACTGTACAAATTAAAGTTAAATGTTGGTAGAGTTGAAAATTGTGTTAACAAATGCTGACTAAAAATAAAATTGCTAAAATGAAATTGTATTTCATACGTCACTTCAATTCAATGAATTAAAGTAAAAAATATTTTTAAAGTCGTGGATATCAAGGATTATGTATTACATATACATACATACATAATATACCTTACCTACAGGGGACAAGTACGATTTTCCCCTGGTAGTGTCATAAAGCACTTTTTTAACCTACTTTTTTTTTACGATTATATAAATAAAATGCAAAAGTGTTGATTCCATTAATCATTCGCCTAAGTCATGTAGTTGTTGTAATGTCTGCACGGACCAATACTTAATTTTTTTCAAAATACTCTTGCAGCTCTTATTCCATAAATATTGCGAAAATACTCACTCTCTGCTCTCTTACTCATGCTTATCTTTTTAGCCATATGAATTTCGTTAGAGACCATGCGGTCCTTTAAAATGAAAAATATATATGTCTGTATACTTCTTACATATCTTCTCCTGTTATTACTGGATAAATATTCGTATGAATAACTTCCGACGATCCTTTGTAGTGTGGACAGTAAGACGAGGTCTATGTTCAGCAGTGGAGTTAGGTGGTCATTATGATAGTTTTGATGAGCAGTGCTGTTCACTTAAGAAACGTCACTAACTATTTAATAGGAAAGAATAGAGGGATGGGAAAGGCATAGAGCCATGTCAGTCAGCAGACAATACACAGAAGTATAAAATACCTCTACTTGAAGCCGGTATACTGCGAGGTTGTGGTGTTACCCCTAATTGTACCAACCTGTTTGTCCAACAGTTGTGGCTGTTGTTGGCTTTACGATTGGTTGCAATTTTGAGACGATCTTCTCTCCTGCGTATTCTAAATGAATGATTTATACTAAAACAAATTTAATGGAAGACCTAATTGTAAAAAAAAATCGCAGCATAATTAGGAGTATTTTGATTTTATTAAAATAACTAATAAATTATAAAACAATGAGCGTAACAATACACATTATATTCATAAGCCTAGGTTTTATACATAGTATGAAATATAAATACAATCTCCAGTTACATGTCTATTTACATCAACACCTTTACATAACTACTAGTCCAATGTTGCAATAATATTTAACCTAAAAATATATATTGGTGAAACATGAGAATGTGTACAATAACAATGAGAACATTCTCTATGGTTTAAAACAATTTATACAATTTTCTTAAATCTAAACTGAAAAAATAAACTTAACTTGTATAGGTAGTTTAATAAAGAACTTTAGCTTAAATTATGCAAATTTTGATTCAACATAGCTAATTGTTGATTAATAGGGACTGTCATAGAATAATGCTGTTAACATTTTGCAATTTTTAAATATAATTGCACTGCAACCTTTACTTTACATGCCTAATATAATCATTCAATTCTTTGGATAAAGAAAATCCCCAACATTTAACATCCATATTGAAAAAAGTATGTACTTAAGAACAAAAATTGCCATCGACATAAAAAAGAAGTGAAAAAATAATAAAATTCCAATATACAAAACGTCAACTAAACAAAATACACTCTAGGATAGTTACATTAAGATGAGTTCTGGTGTAAAATATTTTAGCACCAAAATTTTTATAAAGAATATATTTTACAACTTATATAAAAAAGCGTGGGACAAGAGAGGGGACTAGGTGACTTTTGAGTCCTAGAAAAAAATATGGCCAGTTATCGAAATGGGGTCTTCTGAAAAAGGAACAGGCCCTCAGTAGTACAAGTATTTTAATTATGTAATAATAATCTATAACTATGTTATAATGGCGCACCACTGAAAAATATTTATGACACAATGCTAAGTAAAATAACAAATCAACAACTGAAGCACATTATTGTGATTGGGTTGCATCAAATAAACATAATGTTTTTTTGAATACCAAAGATGTTATTACATACCTCCACATGGAGCATCCGGGTCCCAAAAGTGGAGCCACCTTAAGTCGCCAACCGACAACTTCGTAAGATCCAGCTCGGTCATTCGTTTCCCGCCCACACAGAGTACAAAATCTCCGTGTTTGTAATTTAAAAAATTACGGTTTGTGCTATGAGATCGTGTAAAAACTATATCAAACAAAGATAAGTGTACGAACATCACATTTCACAAGTAATAATTTAATTTTATACTGTATCCTGAATATTTTCAATATAAAACATTTATGAATAACAATGCGATGCCGTATCATGTTTTAAGTGTTGTCAACTACATTACAAAATTATGTTAACCCAAAAATACAACGAAATATAAAAGAGGATAAATCAATAAAAGTGTTGTTATGTTATGTAATATGTTATGTAATTTAATTTTGCTTAACATTTGTGTTGATATATGTAAACGCTGGTGACTCTTCTTGTGGAAGGTGGCAAACGAGCAAGCGGCCCATAGACATCAAGCAACAAGTAATGAGTTACAGATGTGTTGCCTACCTTTAGTGGCCAAAGAAGGGGATAGACAGGACCAAGTACATTTTCTTCTCCTATTCATCCCCTCCGCCGTCCAATCCTCTTCCCTTTACCATCCTATCCTTTGTTGGAAAAGATGGGAAATGAAAGAGGACTGATACTCCGGACTGGCCTCCGGCACCTCACTCGTGAAGCTAAACGCAGAGGTATACAATAATCCTAATTCACGCCTGTTTTCTGTGAGGTCGTGTTATTTCACCGGTCGAGCTGGCCCATTCGTGCAACAGATGTTGTTGCGAGCTCTACCACTGTTAAAATTTCTTTAAAACTGGCTTCACTTTTGAATATTGAATTTGTACAGAACGCGGTACTGGAGGTATATAAATCTATGGTTAATATTTTATTGTTCTGTTAGGTGTTAGGTTATGATTATATTGCAGGAAGGTGTAGTTTTGATATGAAATAGATTTTAAAAGAACATATTCATATTTAAATAACACAAGACAAAAACTGTCTTAATTTACGTTGCAATAAGTGTATCTTTTACCTAATAAAGGCGAAAAAAATACAAAGATTTCTTCATAATACTAAAACGCCTTTAGTATATAGAAGTTGTTTCTTAAAAGTAACCTAAACAATCACAAAGTGAAACGAAAATTAAATCGATATCCCGTCGTATTTGGATTATAATGTGACGAAGATAATAATTTTTATATTGTTGCCCATGACCTTTAAAATGTTTACGAAGCTGTCACGATACAATTTTCCATATTTAAATCTGATTTTGACCTAATTAATATAAAATGTCTGACCTAAAATTAGGAAGTTATCGTTAAAATATTTTAGACGCATATTTCTGAAGCATAATCGTATTTATCACAATATTAGATGGTCCATATTTTTTTAATGGCTTAATACAAAATGTATAAGCCAAACTAATATTTATCCCACAGTATCATATATTTCAAAGATTATTATGGTAACAATAGAGTATACACGCACACAAAAAAATGACGTTTCGCGCGTTGGGGAAGATACGATCGGTATTTTCTTTCCTTACACAATTTTTGAAATGAAAACGTTTTTTAGCCGCGTTTGACGATATTTGATAGGAGAAAATCGTATATCAAAATATCTTGAACAAAATGCGCAACAACACGCGTCAGCAACATGCTTCTTTAAATTTGGATCAGTTTCGACGTATTTTTTAAATTCAATTTTGAATATTATTGTTAAGATACAAGGGTTTATTTTCATTGACTATTTATTTATTTTTGCACTATTTAATAGGGTATTCATTATTGGATCGGTAACAGTGTAACAGTTGATGCTTCTATAAACTTTATGACATCAAATAAATATGAAAAAATAACTTTTAACGTTGAAATAAAAGGTCTACCTTTTACAGAGATAGCAATGTCGTTTCTCTTTGAAAGTTATTGAGTTTTAGCGAGCGATATACACCGTAACAATTATGTAATAGTGATATATAGTATCAGGTGGACAGTCATACATTTATATTTACCATTAATGGTATCAATATTGCACATACGAATGAAAAATAAAGCCATAAGTATTATAACTTTTGGACGTTGTATCTTTCTAATGATGAAAAAGTTATCTAAATCGGTTCAATCATTTAAGAGTTTATCCATCACAAAAAATTGTTTATTGTTTATAATATTAGTATAGCTGTAGACCAAGTTTCTCTGCGTTGTCACCTGATCCGGTTTTTTAGAAGATATTCTAAATTCGAATATTGACATCTAGTGTTATAGACCATACATTTTAGGTTCGATTCGGTTCGGTTTGGTTAAAAGGGATTATGACTTGTATTTGAAAATAATCTGTTAATGTTTATAAGTAGGAATTTAATAACCAACATATGTAAAGTCACCCATTACAGACGAATTTCGGGAACTTTTGCCCAAGCTAATGTGATGTTAGTTACAATATGCACGGCCCCTTTGAAGTTATAATCTAGATTTTATTCGCAGTCTAAAAGTCAGGACACCATTCGTAACAGTAAACAACAGCATAGAAATGATTTGCAATTTTAAAAAGTGTCAGTTTAAGCTCTATTTAATAATCTCATCACAAGTTTTATTGTGAAAAGCTTCATCATACTATTGTATAATAATATCAGTATATCATGTAAGTTGTTATTATAGTCGTCACAATATAATAGGCGTGTCTTGACAATAAATATTTTTTATGGCTTAACTAGCAAGCGACTCGTGCATGTTAAGTAATCGCCGCTACTCATACACAATCGTAACATTCAGATGGGTTGTTTTGTCAGCCTTTATGTAGGACAAAGGAAGGATGTTATTAAGGAAAAATAGAGGACGAAGTGATCTCTTACTCTTTATTAGGCTTTAAACAATAAACTCGAAAATAATTCAGTCATTGAATTTTTAATCGACATCTCATGATATATATCCTCTATCCTTGATACCTCTTATGACTTGTTTTCATCCATAATAACGTTACAATAAAAGATTAGCTCAGACTGTCAAAACAGGCCTATTACTGTGTGACGATTCGTTTTTTTTTTCTGAGACGACGAAGTGCAAGCAAGAGTCAAATAGATTGCTAGTGTTGTCTTTACTCACTGCCTCAAGTCTTGCTAATAATGAAGCTACATTGCTCCCTTCCTCACTTCTTACTCATAGAAGCTGCATCCTCATGAGGCGGTGTCGTGATCCTTTGGCGCGGGCGGCAGCACGTGCACTTGTATCGCCTTGCCCGCGTGGTACACTTGCCCCGGACTGAACGGTTCTAGACGAGGATGCGCTGAGATATCCTTCTTTGGGTCTGTGAATTAAGTTTTTATATTAAGTCAAGTACTGTCGTGAACAATATCTTTGCGCAAGCCCAGCAAGCCCAAATGTTAGGTGCGGTTTAAGCCTGTTAGATTGACAAAACCTATTAACATTTTTATATAAAAATAATTATATATATCTAGAGATCAACAAAATTTTGGACATGCGATAGTTAATTTAATAAAACCAACATAAGCAACTGACTGTACCCGTATGGGTCTCCGGGAAAGAATACGAATCGAATGACAATCTTACTCTTCAAAGTAGGTCAAGACGTTTTGGCTACAGGGGCTCACAATGGGACGGACATACATACGCAAACGGCGTGGGAACCCGATAGTAAAAATACATATTTGTTTACCTTTAGTATTAGCTGCGATGTACTTAGAGAGGCGGACGGTGGGCAGCGGCAGATAACCGGCCACCAGCGGCATCACGTCCAGCGCCACCAGCTGCGGCCCAGTGACGCTCTCCATCGATATCACTCCTGTAACACATGTCGCACAAACAATACACACAACATGTCATGTTACAAGTATTGTTTTCTTATGGTAGAAGGTGACAAACGAGCAAGCGGGTGTTGTTGCTGCAGGCTCTAGCACTATTAAAAGAAAAGTTGTTGGTGAAAAAGGGGAAAATGTGACCTAATTCTTGTCTTTATTTCCTTTCTATGCCTTTCTAAAAAAGAATGGATGGAAAGAATTTGACGGAAGAGGGGATGGGTGGGAAAAGGAAATATTATTTTTTCTGTTTCTTTCCTTCTCTGTCTATTATAAAGGTAGGCAGCGCATTAGCTAGCGCTTTATATCAGGTGAGTCATTTGCTTGTTTGATAATTTGTTCATTGAAAAAAAAAATATCACCGAAATGTAGGCTCCTTAAAAAAACATAGTTACTTCAACATAGTAACTAAACAAAAGTACTACTTTGTTTAAAACCAAAGACAAGATTTAATATTTCAATGATGTGTTACAATAAATGTAGACAAAGCTCTTCCGGGAGAAAGTTGTAAGCTATGGTAAATCAGGGCGCAACAAGTTGAAATACGAGGAACTCTTTGGAAAGACACTTCGTACCAATCACCCAAGTTTTTTGGGATCCCGGGTTATTTGTTAGGGTTAGTAGAAAATGTGGTAAATGACATACCTGCAGTTCGACCCAGTACAGCCCACATAGTTTGATCAGCCAGTACTTCGTACATAAGTGAGGTGTGCTCAGTTTCATTGACCTGGAAATTATACATACATTTATAACTTCTAAAGGAATAAAAGTTTCACTACATAACCAAAATATTTTCAATTTTTATTCACAATGTTTTATATTTGACTTTTCAACAATATTACATATTTGTAATAACAAATCTTTATATTAACAAAGCCAAAGAAATTAATTAGTGAATTGTTACACTCGGTAGATCGTTTTTTGGTGTCAGTTGGAGGCCAAGAAACTTGTAAACTGTAAAAGTGTGGGTAGTAATGTAATATCTATTAAAATAAACTTACTCTTTGCACACTGAGCTGTAAGCAGTAGACTTGAGAGGCTCGACAGAACTCAGATCCCTTGCCGGGCTCTAACTTCGTTCTAATAACAAACAGCGTGGTATAGTCCTGTATGTCGAAGGGACATACGAACGTCTTGAGTGAGCCCTCCACTCCCGTGGGACGGTACTGAGCTCTAAACGTCGCTTTCATAGGTCCTGCCTTGACAAGGGGGTCTTTGAGCAATTCCCACATAAACGACGCCGTTGTACCATCTGAAGCTACCAACTGTGGACAGAATGTAAATAAGCTATGACAAAACTCTTGTATACACCGAAAAACTACTCTCTGCCCACATTGGTATGTATAAATCTGAAATGTTTAAGTTTAATTTAAAAAAAAAAAACAATTAATTTTGGTTTTAAAAATATAAAAAAACAAGACGCAAAAAGAAAGGTGTTAAAATTCTGGTGTTAAAATAATAACGTGTGTTAAAATTAAAAAAAAAACGAAATTTGAACGGACCGCTAGTACTCAATAAAAGTAAAATATATCTTACCATATTCCCAGCATCCTTTGGATTTAAATCGGAGAGCGTAGTATTGCTATCGCATTCCAGCTTAGGTTCAATGAGTGTGAACTGTACGAGATGTGCGACAGTCGACCTGACGGTCACGTGGACGAATTTTCTGGTGTTGGACGTCAAGAGGCGCCACGAGACTATCATAGGCGGTGAGAAATGCAACGGCACTTCCATCACCGCTTCCCACCATGGACAATTTAGCCATACCTGTGAATGCAGCAATGAAACTCAAAAAAATGATGAAAACGTTTTTTCAATTAAAATGAAGATTAACACTAGTTTTATGATTTTGGATTTTTTTATTATTTATTTATTTATTTGGGCATGGAAGACTTACAGCTAAATACAACAGGAATAGCAGCAACATAGTAACCATAAAGCCAATTACAAGTCTTCACTTATAGATATAGAATATACAGATTAAGAGATGTGAGCAAACACAGCATGAAACAATAGACACATAAAAAGTATAGGCAATTTAAAAGAGAAGCACATAACGGTATAAACAATAGGCTTATTTATTTAGCACAACCATATTAATTAAAGAAGAATTCTGAGCTCAGACATTTTTTTATTTATTTTCAAATTAAGGCCTATTATATATCACTGGAGTTCTCTATCACTCTTATATTTATCTTCTGTAATCTTTCATTGCTTTGTCTTATAAAATACCTAACTTTAGGTTTCAACTAGGACTTCGTCACAGAACTAAAGTAGACGAGATAGTTCTTAAAGTAAGTAGGTTGTAGTGACAATGTAAAAGGTCGCATTTACATTGGTACAACATGTAATATAATAAATCTATTGCTTTTAATATTACTAAAACTTTTATAACAACGACTCACAGTATGTTCTACAGTCTTCTCCCTCTTAGGCTGCAAGCTAGCGAACAGTCTGAGCGGCACGCGGGTGGTGACAAACGCGTCGCACGCCGGTATTTCCACGTCCAGCTCGCGACACATCGGCGACAGCTTTTTGCCGAACCGGATCAGTAGACCGGTGGAGGTCTTCATGTGGATTGTTGCTTTCTGTAGAAGTAAGATATTGACATTGGTTGGAGTAGAGCAGCCAGTGTATAGGCTTTTCAGTGGTAATCATCTAAAGCGTTTCGTCAAGTGAGAGAAGGGCTAAAAACATATAGGAGGAAGAAAGGCAAAACAAGACTCTGAATGAATTTACTTTTCTTCTATAAATCAGACTTTAATAGAGTACTGACAATATATTGAATGAGTTCTATATACATTTTATTTATTTTTTTGAACGACGTGTGAATGCGGGAAACAAAATGAATGGGCCTATAGGTACAGTAGTGAGGAGTCAGAATGTGTATAGGAAGGCTCGTCTGGCAATACACAATGCTGTACTAGTTCCCACTTTAATGTATGGAAGTGAGAACTGGGTAAACCAGGAAAAGCATGCATTAAAAGCATTAAATTCTAGAGTGGTATCCTATGAAGTAAGGTCTTTAGCTTACACACACACACACACACACACACACACTAAGAGTGATATAAACTAAAGGTCCTGCTTTCTCTGAGATAATTATTATAAAAATTCTGAGAGATAAGAAGAATATTACCTCTTGAATTGGTGAACTTCCACTTGTAACCACAAGCTCCATGTCATGCTCCAATCCGGCCACTAAATCCTTCTTTGGTTCAACTTTATTCAAGAATACACTAATCCCTTGAGTGACCACTTCGTAACCCATTTTTGTTGTAATCAATGCGTTAGATAGAAATTCTAATTTCTCTTCCACTAATAGAGAAATCTGGCCGAGTTTGAAAGTACCACATTTCTGTGCAACATACTCTAAGCATAATTCATTCGTTCCCGGCGTCAGCGCTATGTTGCAAACACTAAAAGCACTGTCATAGTTATTTCTGACGGTAACCGAGGGTTTCCTATATTTACTGCTTTCGGAACGTTTCAGTGTTAGTTTAGGATTCTGACACTCGACCGTTGTTTTCTGTAGACTTTTGTCTTCCTTGTAATGTAATTTCGAAGTGAAGTTTAGTGGGTTGAGTAAAGGATTCTTAGGTTTTAAATCGTCTAGTCTTATACTGTAACCAAATAAAACATTAATATAGACAAATGTAATGAATTCTTCTTAGTTAGCCCATTAGGATAGGTAGAATTTGATCCCTGTGCTCATCACAGCAGGGTTTAAAGATGTATATCAAGACATTCATTAAAATATATAATACTAGCAACTCGCCCCGTCTTAGCTCGGGTAGTTACGAAAATAGAAAACATATATAGCCTATATCACTCGCCGATAGAAGAGTTTTCTATTGGTGAAAGAATTTTTAAAATCGGATCAGTAGTACCTGAGGTTACGTCAAGCATCCAAACTCTCAAACTTTACCTTTTTAAAATATTAGTATAGATATATTTTTAAAGGCGAAAGATTTATTTGTTAGTTATGCTTAAACTATGAACATAATGTCCTGATTTATAACTGAAAATATATCATTTCCGGAAGTAACACAGGATATATTAATTAGTAATCACTAGATTAGTTGTAGTATAACGGAAGAGCCCGCAAAAACATCTGTTGCATGAAGGGGCCGCCTCGACCGGGTGAAATACCACCTCACAGAAGACAGGCATC
>JWHW01028117.1:0-18512 GCA_000931545.1 Papilio glaucus | reverse complement strand
GAGTGTCACGTTTATTTTAATTGAGAAATTTTGGGTTCCGACTAGGTCCGGATATGGTAGCGTAAAGGTACCGTATGCTCCTTTGCTTGTCGTTATCACGGAGGGCAGGAGACGGAGCGATATCAGTCTCAGGTCTCCGCGAACTCCCGCTTGTAGCCCGTGGCAGTTGTCGCCAGCAATGATGTAAATTATAATCCGCACTTACTTCCCGGTGTGGGAAGTAAATGTTGTATACTTGATAATATTACACGCACTGCTGTTTATATTAACGTCCGAGGGATGACAATGAAGCATAAACGAATATAAAAATTCAGAGGTTTGAAAATGACTGTTCAAGGGATCAGCAGTTGACATAGAGACGTGTTCAGTTCGCGCGCACCGAATGAATGCGTCAGCGTCGGTGCGTTAAAATTCAAAAATCGCTGCAACGGACGGTCCGCGCGTTCGGATACATAATTGCGTTATGATATCGATTGGTTGTTTATCCAATAGTTCTGTGGAAAATATATAATAAAGAACCATTAAGAAATATATTTAATTTTATGAATGTTTTCTAAATATCCTAAATGTAAATAAAACTCATAGCTTCGAAATAGAGGTTGAACCGCCGTGGGAGAGGAGTACTGGTATTGGGGTGCGCCACTCACCCTGTCATCCGCGCCAAAGCGAGATCGCAGCGTAATGCACCAGGGGTGGGGCTGCGAGGGGAAAGGGGGGACGGTGGTCAAGCTGTCCTCTCCCTCTTGCAGTCGTTTTTCGGTCGGCGGCGGAACCTAAAACCAGATACGCCGGTAGGGGCTGGGAAGGCTATTCGCTTTTCTAGCCCCCATGACTTTTTTGAGGTTTTAAGCGGTGAATCCGATGTAATCGGTACTTGCGGATATGCGTAGGCAATTCTTTACATTAAAAAAGGGGTTCAAAGGGCGACATACTTGGGGCTAAAAATTCTAAACTGAGACTTAATTTTTTTGTGTCAATTGTATTTGTAATTTAAAAAATCCTCGTCTTCGGCAGGTGTTTGACTTGCGACAGTGCCATAGGCAGATGCAGACGCAAGCGGCTACGGCGCAGGCGGCGGCCGCGGCGCAGGCGGCCGCAGTCGCCGGACACATACAGCCCGCGCACCCCGGCATGAACAAATGTACGTTATCTTACATCGTGTGTACTTAAGTATAGTCCTCTCAATATTATAGATCCGAATTGACAACAAACACCTTCAAGAGAAGGGCGAATAAGCCAGTGCTAAACTAGGCGCGACCCTTCACTATCAGGTGGTGTATCATACTTAATATCAGGTGGTTGTTTAATTTGTTTTTGTGCACTAATAACAAGAATGTAATACGCTTCAGCTCTTAGGACATTTCCGGCAGTACTGTAATACGAATAGAATAGTCTGGATAATTAATCGAGAATTGACTAATTTGATGACTGTCAAAGCAAGTGGTGACAAGTGGGTAAATAAATGCGACCAATAATCCATCGATATTCGTTATTCCATCGATATGTGCAACTGCCAGCTATCAGTTAATGGAGAATAGACAAAGGAAAGGAGGAAGTGGAAGGTAAAGGGAAAAGAAGGATGTGAAAGGGCTAGAAGATGGAAGGGATGGGAAGGATGGGAGCCTTAGGCACCTCACTCATCGGACGAAACATAAAGCATAAAATACCTCTAATTCATGCCTGTCTTTTGTTAGGTTTTGGGTACCTCACTGGTCGAACCGGCCCGTTTAGGTAAAGGCTATCACTAGTTCGGAGCTCTCCTACTGTACGTCTGGACGTATAGACTATATTCCGTGCAGGTCTGACCGCGGCCGCCGGCATCGGTGTAGACGACCTGAGACGGCTGTGCATTGTGCGGCTGTCGTTCGTGAAGGGCTGGGGCCCGGACTACCCGCGCACCTCCATCAAGGAGACTCCCTGCTGGGTCGAAGTGCATCTACACAGGTAAGTGCAGACAGAAAGAATATAATAAGCTCTCATGCCCGTTACCCAGAGGGGTAGGCAGACATAAAGATTTTTTATTTGGCATGGTACTGGCATATTTCTCCTATTTCTACATATCACACATGATGCCTAGCTCGTTACGGATACTTCCAACACTGCCTTTTTTTAGTCATTTTTATTTCTTTCTTTTTAAGAAACATAGATAGAAACATATCGATATGCTTGGTCCATTATTCCACTGTATTTGGTCTGTTAAGATAAATTAACATTATTGCCACTATTATAAGGGTGCGTCCAGATTGCGCGCGCGACGGCTCGCGACCGGCTCGCGAGCTGCACATTCGAGGCGCATTCGCCAGATCTGGACGCACTCTAACGTCTATAAAAGGTGTGTTTTATTTACAACCATGTCGATGTATTTTTGTTGGGAATAGGGTAGGCTGCAATTGCTTTAAAATAATAGAATGAATTTAATCAATTAATAACTCTGTCAATATAAACGTGATGATGGGACTTGTTACTTTTAATATTTCAGAGCACTCCAACTGCTCGACGAAGTTCTCCACACGATGCCCATCGACGGTCCTCGGACGACGATCGAGTAGGAGTTGATCGGCTTCTTTTGAGGCCTTCGAGCGACACTCGGCGTGTCGCCACTCGCGGCAAGCGACGCCCGGTACTCGACTAGTCGCATCACCATGCGATGTTAAACTAGTCGCATATACTCGCGACTTGTGACTATTAGTGTCTTGTGACAAGTCGTATGTAAGCAGTGACTGTAATCGGGTATCGATTGTCGCAACTTTACGCATTTTTCGGCCAGTCACAAGAACGCGACTTGTGACTAGTTGCAGTGGTACGTGACTTGTGACTAGTCGCAGTGAATTTGCGACTCGCAGTTTGTCGCCCCGACGCGCGCCGCTTTTTATGTTATTGTGCGAACCACCACTCGAATGTTTGTGACCCTAATGTATATGTGTAAAAGTAAGTTAGTGATATTTTTTATTAATGAGGTGAAATCATTACATGGTACAAATATTAATATTTGCTTCAAATTCTTAGAGATTAGATCTATTATGTGTTTTCAGTCATTCGTAAAAATCATGTATACTAAAGTTGATTTAAATTTGAATATGAAATAATGAAATTAAACTCAACCAATATAAAGGAAATCATCGTTCAAAACAGGTACAAATAGAAATTATATAAATAGATATTACACAAATATATGTAAAATTAACATTCAGATTAATGAATTATAAATTCAAATCATTAAGAGTAGATTGTAAGAGGGTCGCAAGAGATACTAAGCTGTTATGGATTAATGTTAAGGATACTTGTTTGTTCGTTTGAGTGGTGGTTGTTGGACAATACACTAATGTGCAAGTTTGTTTCGCGACCGATAGTGTTGTGTTGATTGTGAAGTGAACAAGAATTGTTAATGGTTTGTGATATATACGGTGGGTTGCCATAGCGAAAGCATTTATTAAAATGGTTAGTTATTATTATTTTATATTTTCGTTACGTAAAGCCAAAATAGGCGAGTTGTTGCTTGGTCGTCAACCAATGACTATAAACTAAAGTACGATATATTTTTTAAATTATGTATCTTGTACAATTTTGGTTTAAGCCTTTTATTTGGACCGATAAGTTGATAGTAATAAAGTTGTATTTTTTGTTATGTTTTAATGTTTCGGCCTGTCTTCCAAAATTATTATTTTTTTTAGTCTTCCTTTGGACAGAATTGTTGGTGATGAAAGTGTTTTAAGGATTGTTATTGGATTGTGTAACCTGAAACAAACATTGCACATTGAATAAAGCGTTTCGCTCGCGTTTGTAACAAAAGGTGAACTATTAATTTATGTCTTGTATTTATTTATAAGGTCTAAGAGTATTGTCGCCAACATGTCACATCCGAAAGCACCTAGTGAGGTTCGATTTGACGTGTGAACGACTGTACGATAAAGTTTTAAGTTTATATAACATTTATTCTGTTCAATTTAACATGAGAGTTTCTTTAATTTAAAATTTCAAAGAACCATTACTATAGAAACTAGTTGTCGTACTAATATGTTGGCTGCAAGAATTATACAAATGTATTAATTAATGTATATTGTATGCATTTTAAAGCCAAAGGATTAAAATGCTATGCTACCTGTTCCCTGATCTTCACTGTTGAAATCTTGCCATTAATTAGTCAGAAATAAATATAATACCTGGAATGGATATTTCCTCCTGCTAAACTTAATATAAAATTGCAGTAAATTTTATGTGATTTTTAAATGGACAAAAATTTAAATTTAAATAATTTGTTTGATTTAAAGCACGATTCCAGTTCTGTTCGACTCTGTTATCGTTGGAAGTTAAAAGTTTACTTGATTACTTTGAAATCTCATGTTAAATGAACAGATTTATAGATATTTATTACCAGTATTGAGACATGAAGAAACTAAAGAACATATGGAGAGATCTCAGTAAATATAATTACACAAAATCTAAATGAACTAATCTAACAATTATGTAAGATATTAGCTATACATACACATAGACAGATCGACGGACAATCTATTATTGCTCAATCGAGTCTAGAGATAGTTGTGACGATATTTTTATTATAAAACAAATAGAAATATACGAATTTCAATGACAGCTGTACCAAAATAAGGCATTTTGTATGTAGATTAAATATGACAAGACATAATTATGGTTCAACTTGAAAGAAGCCAAATTGGATTAGCTTTTGATATAGTTTTAAGATGAGATATTGTGTTATGTAGGTTTCTTAAGGTGATAAAATATATGCTAGGTGTAAATTATTTGTATACTAGGCGTGCACGCAGTGCGAGATGCAAGTTTGTTGGTTGATTCGACCGGATTGGGTTGTATTGGGACGAATACACACATACTGTATTTATATTGCCTTTTTTACCATTAGAAATATACCATTTTGAGAGAAAATTTCATTATGATTTGTAAGATAAGTCTTTTCATAACTACCATTGTTTTTTGCCAGACTGAGGGAAGGGTAATGTTCGTTATATCGTGGTCTGTAGCCTAACCTGCTTGACCTTTTTCGAAAAGTGTTGTGTCATTCAATTCCTATTCTTTCTCGGAGTGTTATAGTGCATATTTCATCATAAAACTCGTATAGTGGAAGTAAATCGTTAAAATTTAAATAATCATTCAGGTAGTTGGGTATGTTTTTTAAACTATTGTAAATTTTGTTAGTATTTATATTTTTTACATACATACATTCATGAATCATTTACTTTCGCATTTCGTGTTTGTATTTCTCACTTATTATTTAAACTAGTAACTTATATGAACAATAAAAAGATATCTGAAAGAAAGTATTATATTTATTATTAAGTTTATAATCAAAATAAAATGTTTGTTACTAGATTTAAACAATAAGACATTTTATACGGTCTTGCACTCTTGTGCAGGGTCTATTGTTCGCGAATGATATAAGTCTTACTGAAGTAAAAGTGTTGTCTTTAATAAATGAAAGGAAAACAGATTTAAGAACTCTTTCTGCGACTCTTTTCATTTTGCTTTGTACAATCTTCGAATGTGTCGAATTTTCAATATTTTTTTCTCCAGTAAATCGGTTACTTCTTCCCATCTTAAAGCTTCCTTGACGATATGTACGAAAAGTGCAATTTTTTACAATTGTAAGTGTAGTTACTTTAGGGAAGCACTATATATATAAAGTAATTCACCTAACTTTATTTTTTATTTTATTATGTATTTTTAGTCTATTGGAAACGTATATCGTGAATGAAACGTGTAAGTTAATAAATGCAGTATGTGTAATTCGGCCTCGCTCGACGAGATCGTGTGAATCATATCGTCTTACCTGGTGTCGGGAGGAATTCTCTGCGAGTTTGAAGCGTGAGCTCATCGATTGAACCTTGACATGTGCGCAGGTTTGATGTTTATCTTTTTATATTATTTTGGATCTTGTGTTTGTAATTTGTTGTGTAATTTTATTTTGCCTGTTTTAAAATAAAACAATTGATTCTTTTGGACTTAAAACTTTATTCATACAGATTTACATGATTCAAATGTTAGACGTACATTAAGATCACAAGTAAAATACCTAATACATATTAAACTGTTTACAGCGAGGCTGATATTTAAGAACCTGTGATTCAATAAGATTGTGACGGGAGGTAACAAATTTAACGCATCCTGTTTTCGCGATAGTTTTATTTTTATTGCACCTCATGAGTAATCTCGCTGCCGTCATTGCTTCGTTTATTTTCATAACTTGCAACTAATACAGAAATACATAATTTGTACGTATAACTTCTTATGTCCCTTTAACTACTCTATCCCTATGTTAATTTATTTTAATAATTTCCCACGTACCATATTTAAGATAATGTTTTTTTTTCTTATTTCCCTGTTACATTGGTGAAAAACGCGTTAAAACCTGATATTAGGGTCTAAAGGTATAGATTCACGCGGTCTCGCTAATATATTGATCTGTGATGTGCTAACAAGTGTTTATATGTAAAGAGTTTTCGCGTACCAGAAGGATGGGTCGCCGCCGGTTGGCCGTTATATGAACTTTGTACAAGTCAATATAAGCGGCGTATAGGGACGTAGTTTTAAGAACAAATGACATATTTTGTGTACGAAAACGTATAATGCTAAGTATTAGCGATGTGTTTTTAGTAATATTAAATATTTGAGATTTTTTTTTTCATTGATTTTTGTTTGCTTTAATTATTATTACTACACTGCAGATTTATGTTTGGAATGATTATATATTGTTAGTGAAAGTGTCGTCGTACATGAGATACAGGTGAAGCGTATCGTACCCGTCGCGTATATCCTGACGTTGTCCATTCCAGATCATTCTGGACTTGTCTGGCTTAAGAATCGTCGACTTTTAGTGTTCATCGTATAAAAATAAAACAGTCATGCTCCAGTGGCAGCATAGTTACTACCCGTTCCCAATAACATTATAGCTATGTTCTATGACATTATAGCGAAGTTCTACAGTTTACAAATCGACGTATTTGTAAACTGTAGAAATAGTTTGAGAAGAGTAACAAAGTGTAACAAACTTCGGTGTTTGCTGTACTGTTTGTGGGGCGCACGCGGGATGGTACGGCGTTTGTGTTGCTGTGCTGTAATCCATGCGAGTGTCATGTTATTCTGCACACATATTCAGACTCCTACAATGCGCTAATATCGAGCATTTAAAGAAAATACCGTTGGCTAGTATGTGTTTGCATCGGGTACTCAATATTATTTGTTTAAGTCAATGGATCTGTTAGCATACTACAATGAAGTATGCTTGAGATGTCTCACAAGAACTAGATATCATACTTTGGTGCTACCTAGTGGCGTATCTATTTACCTTTATAATGCCACACGTATGTTTTCGTACCATATTTGTATAGTGTAAGGAATATGCAAAGCGTACGGTACACTTCTACGAAGTTTCATGTGCGAAGGCTCTTTGTATTTCCGATTTATTTTATTGATTGATTATTTTATGATGGCGGACATCGCCCACATTATGAATGACAAAGTAGTGTTATATTTTTACATTATATCGTATAAATTATTTCACATGCCGTGTGTTGACGTTAAAAATGTTCATAACAATAATTATTCTTTATTTTCATGTATTATTATTTGATTTGGAATCATCACAATTCGTATTTAAATGTCGTGTAGCTTGGTTTTTTTTTTATTTTTTTCGTTACCAATGTATTAAGTATTTGAACAGTGCAAGTGTTGTAAATAGTACAATTTATGAAACATTTTATCATGTATACATTGTGACTATTTGCTTATTTGTGTGAGAATGGCGTCTGAATCGGTACTTAGGCATTGTATTCTTCTTAAAAAGTGCTTTGATTAAATTTCGGAGAAAAAGAAATTAACTTGTATCGAAAATACCTCTTTATAGTGATCAAAAGGCATCAAAAGGGTTTTTAGATGATATTAGTAAGTGGTAAGTTTTTTAATGATGTTGAAGTTTGAAAATGATATTTGTCAAATTCTACATGCCGCCGTTGATACCCCACTGTTTGAATGTTCTCGTATTATTGAAGACTTGACTTGCAGTTATCTAAATTATAGACACGTTTAAAATTGAAAAACCGATAATGAATAAATTTCTAAATAGAATACGTGTAGTTTTTATACGTACCTAGATGTAAATTAAAGTCTATTTTTCAAATCTGGACATCCGGTTCCTAAAGTCAAACAAATTAATAACTTGTTATTTTCCGCAATTAATAACTTGTTATTTTTCGACAGAAAAAAATGACATTTGTCATTTTTTTCTGTCGATTGTCTATTTTTGAAGTGCAAATTGAGTTATTCGAAGTTAACGTCGAAACTTTTTTATTCCGTTGTTCGTTGTATGCAGACAAAGTCACGTAAAGTTGCATATACCGCACACGGTGTATTGTAGTCTTAAGCGCATACATAGTTAAGAGTGAAACTATGAACAGAAATGAATATAAAGGTTATTCCTCTAATATTGGTTTCATTTTCCGTACCTTAATCCTTTTTAATTTCTACAGCATTGATTAAACGATGAGGGAAAATGAATATATGAATTAGTTTTCAGTATGACAATGGTAGAATAAGCAGAAAAAGGCATTGGGGGGGTTTAGGCTAAGTGGCTTAAGCCCAAAATCATCAGAATTCTTTCGTGACAAATTTTAAAGTAAACTTCATCATTATTATTTATTTAACAGTATAACACTGCCTTGTTTTAATTTTAACTGTAAAATTTCATGTATTCGTTTTTACATTATTTATTCATTAGGTTTTACCTTGATAAAACCTATCGTGTCAGGCTCGATTGAAATGCGGGACCCCAAAAAAAAAACACAATCTTGGAGCCGCCATTAGCAATAGCAGTTGCATGAGTGTGCCGACTCGATCAGGAAAGTACCACGACCTGGGAATGCTGCCGTAAAGTAGAGGTACTAAGCACAGCCAACTGGTATCTTGCTGGATTCAAGTCCTTTACTCGATTCCAAAGCAAACCAAAGAAACTTACAAATGTTTGTGTGTTGGGTTTGCATGGTACTCAGTATGTGACAAGAGGAGTGGTTCTATCATGATAGATCAAATAATACTGGGGAATAACGAATAACAGAATCTCTGTCTACTTCGGATTATCAATTGGTAATGGTTTCCTTGATTTAGAATAGAAATAAAAATATCTTGGTCTTATTACATTATGCCAATAACGTCAAAGACAATTATAGTTGCAGTATTGGGTTAATGCGGTATTAAAATGTTTAACAAACGTAAGTGTTACATTTATTAGTCTGGAAGTTCTGAGAGCGAAGATTTAGCGCGTAACAGTGTCATACGGTGGGTGTACGCAAAACAGGAGCTTAAAATAGAGCTCGCCGACGCGTGATCCCGCGGGATTGGAATGGTGCCGCGAATGGGTGCGCGGGAGTGAGTCGCCGTGTATTTATAGCGCGGCCGTGCGAATCACTCGCTCTTATTTATGAAAAATAGCATAAACTACACAACCACTTTCCGTTCCCAACCTGTGAGATCGTTTATTGTTCTTATTTGCGATTTTTCTACCACAATTTTTTTTCAGCAGGAATAACATAAACTTAACAATAAGATTACTTAGATATGTTAGAGCAGCCTTCTTTACATCTACTTTACTACGCATAACTTTGTGTTTTTTTTTACATAAAGGCCCCTGCAACTCTCACACCGGTTGATTAATGAATAAGTTCCCGATTATGAACTTCGTCAATTTATAATTGGATTAGGCATTAACTGTCAGCAAATTGTGAAGTACGAGTCTTTGACAGTTTGATGTGAACAAAACTAGCTATAGATAATTTTTCTTCAGAAAATGACGTCTATGACTGTGAAGTTAAGACTCGAATTGATTTGTGCAACTAGTAAAGGGGTACAAAGTCAGCAAGTTAACAATACGGCAAAATAGTAATAATAAACTTTGATCTAATTTCTATAAATGTAACAAATGGGGAAATTATTTGACAAAGAAAAATTATCTTATACTATACTAGGCTGGCAAACTTGGCTCTGCCCTTAAATAATAGATGATTCACTATTTTGGCGATAATGGCTTACAAATAAAAGATATATGCTGTTGCTGGCTTTTTTTAGGACTATTTAAGATAAACTTTTCCCTTATACATGTAACTCTAACGGTTTTTGCAGCGCACACCAGAATAGCTCGCAAATGGCGGATTTTTTCCCTTCTTATCTGACACTTATCGTTATATTTCGGATAATTCACACAATGTCTTTATAAATATAGCCTATATGTTATTCGGATGTATAATCTATATTATTGTAAAGTTTCATTAAAATCCATTCAGTAGTTTTTGAGTGAAAGAGTAAGAAACATCCATACATACAAAGTTTGCATTTATAATATGAGTAGGATGTTTCATAAAACGTAAACTAGGTACGTTTAAGACGTTTAGAGTACTGGGTAACCTACTCCCCCACTCATATCTGATGTGAGTGCTCGCTTAGCGCGGGGAAATAGGCCAATTAAGTTTCCAAGCACCGAGACCCTCGCGCTCTGTCTTATGAACGCTTAGATAAGACGTCTACAGTTAATTACTAAAATATCGTATTTTCATAAATTATATGTGTACATCTTAACAGCCGCAATGGGGGAGGTTAGGCAGAGCTCGGGATGGTTGCATTGATGTTTCAAATCTAACCGGGATGGGATACCTTGTCGAAGCTGTTCCCTACGATATAATTTACTTTTTACACAATCGTTCTCTAATAAATCACATAAATAAATTATGAGTGACGTAAGTCACTAAATTATTCTTCGTCAACAAGTGTACAGTGACTACAGTTTAATTAAAATCAGTTAAGCTTCCTCTGAGCTCATTTACCTAAAGATCGGTATAGCTCCAAAAGTGATGAGTCGGTCACCACAAAATGTAGTTTATTTATTTAGATTAACATACGGTGAAGGATACTAAGTAATACTATATGTTTTATGAACATTAAAATCAATAATTACTTAAGATCGGACATAGCACAACTCTACACTTTGTTTATATTTTACAGTCTTTATAGTTAGTAATTCCTAAATAATTTGCGTAGTAAAAAAATATTTATTCGTGGTGGTGGTGGAGGAGAGCGGCTTAGCGACGGTCGGAATATTCCCAAATATATGATATTTTTAGCGACCGAGGCCGGCCCTGTTTACATGTTTTCTCTTTACGATCTTTATATTTTGCAGCTCACCGAATACTATTTTCAAGGAACGGATTGAGGATTTGAAAATATCTTCGGTCGTATTTATTTTTATGACCCCTTTACCTATTCTTTTGATAATGATGTCATCATATTGTTAACATTATAATGTGACCTACATTTAAATGTGCTACATTTATGATTTATATCTTTATTTTAAATTTCTTGACTTTGTAGTTCAATTTTCACTTGTGGAAATTTAAACGCGACGAGACACCAAAGATATAGCGATAAAGTTATCCTCATTGTTTCTAGAATATATCTCTGAAAGCCTAGGGAAATATATATATGTTTTCAACCTAAGATTAAATTTATGTTCTTTGTCCTTAGATTAAAAAATAAAATAGAACATTCGTGTTAGCCGTATAGATTCGGGGTCAACCTTCAAATTATAAATGCATAGCTGGCGAAAATTCCCGAAGGCGCGCACTGATTACATTATAGAAAAGATATTTTTTTATTGCTTTTTCATGTAGTCGGTTCTACAAGGACATTGTAAACTCCTATAATTAATCTTATGGTCAAATTGTTAAGATTTTCCGTAAATTTAAATGTTAAATTTGTTTCGGTAAGTTTTAAATATCTCCTTTGATCTCAAATCATTCGAATTGGCGTGGCTTAGTCGAGCACGTAGGTACACAGCTATGTGGGCGCCATTTCCTGTCTTGATAACTTTGCACTACTATTGGCATTACTGCAATTCTTATTCAAAAATAACATTAATATTATTATGTCGTTGAAAAGAATCATCGATTGTGAAACTAACCGCGAGATTGGATGAACTTGTTTTGGGTGGAATCTGGGAACGGTTATTTTTATATTATAGATAAAGCAATAATGCATTAAACTGCATAAAATATCGAGTCAACTGAAATGTACCACGATATCAAATAATATGGTAGAGCACGCAACAACAACATCTGTTGCACGAATGGGCCGGCTCGACCGGTGAAATACCACGACCTTACAGAATTAGAAGGCTTCAAGTAGAAGTAAGCTTTCATCTGATGAGTGATGTGCCAGAGGTCTAATTATACTCCTTTTCCCCATCCTTATCAGAAAGGGATGGGCCCTTTCTGATAAGGAAAGGATGGAAAGATGAAAAGGATTTGACGGGGAAGAAATGGAAAGGAAAGGAAATATCCTTTTCCCCGTAGGCAACGGCAACTCATTATCTTGTGCAGCCACTATGACTATGGGCAGCGGTCGCTTGATATCGGGTCAACCGCTTGCTCATTTGCCACCTTCTTCTATAAAAAATACTGGAATAATGTCGAGATAGGAAAGTCGGTACTTCTAAGTTTACCGTTGACCGGTGCGTTTTTTAGGACATCCCGGAGCCCCCACTCTTGCACTAGAGAGTGGCTACTGAGGAGGTTTTAGTGGGTACAAACCCCCCTTGATCCATCTATATAGATTTCATTAGAAGATTTCCTCCCGAAACAAAGAAAAGTACAGTAGAGCGTTTATTATCCGAATGCATAATATAATATATTGGCTTAGCTGGGAATAAGAGACTTCTACAAGCGTTAACTTTTTTTCATAGGCAAGCCCGTCTGTACAGCATAAATATGTATAATCCTGCTTACCAAAGTAAGAAACGAGTTTTTAATTATAAATATATATTTGAAAATATTTTTACTGGTAAATTAAGATGTATTTATACAGTTCAATTATCTGAACATTTTTATACGAACGGTTTTTTGAGTGGATAATCGACGTCTACGTTTAGTCTGACGCCGGATCTGCGCAGGCCCTAATTCCCTGATAATTTTCTCCTTCTTTAATTTAGCTACTCCTTTCGACTTTTAAACACAAAGGCTGGCAACGCGTTTATTGTTTTTCTGATTTCCTGGCTGTGACTTTCTGTGATTAATAAACACTATTCTGTGTATACGTAATAATAAATATATAATAATATATAAATAAATATATAAATCCCTGTAAAACCCTGAAAAACAAATACACGGTAAGCTAATTAGTTTTGTCTATGAGACGAAAATACATCATTTTATTTTAGTCGAAGGTTGATAGTTAAGGAACCCTGGAAAATCAGAGAGCGTCAAGTCGGACTACTGTGAGTCGCAATCCGAAATAAAACTATTTGCCAATTGAATGCGGCCGCGCTGTGCTTTTCAGCTTTATCGATAACTTATCACTTGACTTACTTTTCTTATCGATCATCCAATTTACCCTATATAGGATATCATAAACGTTGGGAATATAGTGCTGTTCCCTTTCTCTATTTTGTTATACGTTTCTCCTATATCTTGCACTAGAAATCGTTGTCGAAAAATAAATTTCTATTCATTTCTCGACAACAAAAAGTTTGTCTTGTGACGTTTTACGTACAAATCCATTTGATATCTGTCATTGGAATAACGTGTGTCAAGTTCTAAATGGTTAGTCATCACCATTTAAATATTTTCTCACAATATAGTATTGCGACATTAAAAATTGCATCATTCGTTAATGAAATTTGTACTTCAAAATTTCCTTGTATCGTTAAAAATTACAAATGAGAAAAAAAAGTTTTTGATGATTTTTTGTAGTTCGTATTATCTTGCGCCATTATACTAAGTAGCAGTGAATTTTAACATAAGTCTTGTGTTACAGTAAAATTTGTATTATTTTATTTTAATCATGGTATATCGATATAGTGCAGGTCATCCCTAGGTGGTGGCGGCTCCCGTCCCGCGGGCGCGTTGGACTGGCCGCGCGGCCGGCAACGCATCCGAACGAACGAAACGCCAACACCCGCACCATTGCCCGCGCGAGCGTGTTTACATAAATCTAACCTCATATCTATAGGCGTTATTTATTCTTTTTATTTCTATAGTGTAGTGCTTTTATTGGATTTTATAAGTGTTATTTTTAGGTAAGTGATGGAATATTTAAATATTTTATTTATTAGTGTCTTCAAATCTTGCGCACCTTTTGACGCATGCGTATTTAAGTTTGAAGTTCATTAGAATATAATTTGTTTCCGTCGGCATTATTACATTTTAAGTTAAAAAATAATAAAATGAATGTTATTTAAATAAATACCGTCTAGTTTAATAGTGTACAATTTTCTGATGATTCGGATGATTTTCCCTAATAATAGTTTTCTAATTATTCTTAAAGAACTTGAAGAGTAAATATTCTTATTAGTATGGTTTGATAATATACGCAAGCCATGAGTTTTCTTTTATTTGAATCTTATAAAAAATCTATCACTGTTATTTAAAATCAGCGACGTCAGAAGTATTGTCTAATTTTGTAGTGCGGTTTAATTTGAACATAATTTTTTATAATTATTCTAGTGCTGCTTCGCCCCGCTAGCACTAATGATGTTGATCTGATCGCTACCAAACTTCACAGTATCAACCGCTAGGCCAATTTGAATATTCCCTTCAAAATTTCATAGAAATCGGTTCAGCTGTTTCCGAGTCCATAGGAAACATACAACTTTATTCATTTTTAGTTCTACTGTTCTAATTAAGCCAAAGGCTGTGTTAGAAATTGGAATTAGAATCGGAGCATACTAATACTAATGGAGCGTCTTCTTGTTTTTCTGAAACAATAATCATGTTTTTTTATTATTCTGTCTGTCTGCCACGAATCCACGAGGCAGATTTAGATGAAATTTGACGCACTGGTAGGCTGGTTCCATGCTGGTTTACATTTAGCACGTGCTTCGCCAATCAATCGACAAATAAAATATTATCACAATACATTTAAATATATAAGTAGATACCTATTTTACATATTTATTGAAAACATATTGTTGCGTAGACTAAGGTAAAATTAACAATTTATTTTATTAATTAAGCAGGCAGGCTTTTGCATGCTGAATGTTGGTGGCCCTTCAGCCCAGGGAGTATTTATTTTTCCTCGTTTATATAAAAACGCCTATGCTCGTGGATTACGGGTACTCTTAATATTGGCCTTCTTTATGGTTTTTTAAGTGTTAGTTATTGCTTTTAGACGTAAAGTTTTTCAGATTACCGATACTAATGATGACCCGTTTGGAAAGATTTCACTATGTCATAAATATGATCGATAATCCGACAAACGACAAACCTTGGGAGTAACGACTCTTATTCACATATATTTTTTAGTTTGAAGGCTGTAACCGAGAGTGTATGTGTATATAAAAGAAGTATAAAAAACTGCTTACGATAGATTAAAAATATTTTACTTGGCCTTGTTAACTTGTTACAGAGTATATAACTGAATTGACATTGGCCTGTTTTCAATTTACTCTTATGAGTTTTATGCATACTTTTATTCAAATTTAGAGATTATTAATTGTAAGACATTTAAAATATTATGTACATCTGAGTGTAGTGTGGTCAAATAAATACATTGAAGTAATTTATAAGTTTTTCAAATTTTAAACTAGATGGCAGTATTCTCAATCCCAAATAAAATTTATTATAATTTCTAATATTGATAATACTAATCAGAATATGAGAACGTGTACTAACAGCGGTCCATAATAAATATGAAAATTTTCAAATGAAGCGATAATCATGAAATCAATAAAACTCTTGGAATGTTTATATAATTGCATTAACCGACAGATAGAAACGTCAACATGTTGAGCTTTAAGCGCGTGTTAGTAAAGATTAAGGTTCCGTATATATTTATTTTACGAAACACTTGACGTATTTGCCTGCGTTAAAACAATGTAAATAAGAGAGTTCGGGCGCAGAAATTTAAATAGGTTTACTGATTAAGTTTTTGTTTGTTGTAACACGTTAGTACAGATTGTACACTGAACTTAGACATTGTAGTGTGTTGCACCGGTGTTCTTGTGTTTTAACATCTTTATTAAGGCTGTATTTATAAGCGCTTTCACAAAATCTCTTTATGCTTCCTTTCTAATTTATTTTATTATTTTACGTTTAATTCATCTTCGTTATTTCAGCTAATTGTTGTCCACTTTTATACGTAAGCCATGAATAGCCACAATGACCGGTACGCTGCCCCTCGTCCAGTGCACTCCCGCAACCTTCACTTGGTTATTGGTCCATCTTGTGGGAGACCTATCTTCGTTATGTCGATTTATATGTAGTCGCAGTCTAGAACCCTTTTGACTCTATGGATTGTCCGTTCTATGAGTAATGTGTAAGGCAATTTTGGTTATTCTGGTTCTCTGTTGCGGATTACATCATTTCTGATATGAACTCCGACACTGAGCGAAACTCCGAGCATTAGTCTCTCCATTGCTCTTTGGGTGCTCTTAGCTTCTGTTTCTCATAGTAAGGGGACATGTCTCATTCCGTAAGTCACCGCTGACAATACACACTGGTCAAATAGTTTGGTGCTAGTGTCTCAAGCACTGCGATAGTTAATGGGACGAGAAGATATCTTGCAACGTCCCGAATGCCGCCTATATTATCTATATGTACAATAAAAAATGTCGTATATCACTTGAATAAGTTACATGTCATAATTTTTTTGTGACTGAAAAACGCGAGGGAGAAAATAGTTCTTTTGCAGTTCACCCTTGTCGTCGCATTTAAAAACGAAGCTTAGTGCGTTTTGACAATTTACCTATTTAATGGTGAAAGACATAAAAATGGATATAATAATTTCAGATTTAACCACTTACACAAGTTCAAATCTTTCACTTTTATAACATGTTTCATTTGATTTTGTTTTGTGGATTTAGCAAATGTTTACTTGCTTACGGCGATTGCAGTCGGTTGCGTTTGTGACTGTAAGGTATTACGCACGTGTCGACGAGCTCGCCGCGTGAGTAACGCGCGAAAGCTTCTGACTCAAAGCTCAAATTTAGAATCGAAAGTTCTTTATTCTAGGGACAATAAAGACTAAATATAATGCCAAGTTAGTTACATTATAGATATAACTAACTTGGCATTATTTTATGGCTCTAATTAGAGGCGAAGGTAACTGAAATCTGTCCTAAATTTCATTATTTAGAACTTTTATTTATAAAGTAGTGCCAACGAAAAAGTGGTACTCGTTGTGCTGCCAAATGTTGTCAATATTAAGGCTGGACTTCTCTTCGGTCCGACCGTCGCTGACGGTCAACATATTTGAAGTCAGCGTCAAACTGTCATCTTAAGTTATTTTAGTTTTTTTTTTTTTTTTTTTTTATGGTAGTAGGTGGCAAACGAACAAGCAGATCACCTGATGTTATGTGAGCGCTACCCATAGACATCCGCAACAAGCAAATGTGTTGCAGATGCGTTGCCTACCTTTATTGGACGGAGGAGGGGGGATAGACAGGTAAAAGGATATTTTCTTTTCCCCGTTAACCCTCTCCCCGCCCAGTCCTCTTCCCGTTTCTATCTTATCCTTATGAGGAAAGGGTGGGAAGGGGAAGAGGACTGTAATTAGGCCTCCGGCACCTCACTCATCAGACGAATCGCAGAATACTTCTACTTCACGCCTATTTTCTGTGAGGTCGTGGTATTTCACCGGTCGAGCCGGCCCATTCGTGCAACAGATGTTGTTGTTGCGGGCTCTACCACTGTTAAAGTGACCGTGAAGTACAGACGCAAACATTTTCTAGCATAATGTTAGATAAAATTCTTGCCATTTCCTCCTAAAGAATCCTGCCATCCTAAAGAAAAAAAAAACAATTGCATCAAAATGAAAGAACGATGTTTTATAATAATTCAGCATTTCCACATCTTCCGCATTCAAAAGTTTTGACGAATTACTGCTGCACAATGATGGGTTGAACGATTTTTGTTTAAACGTATATGTTTTACATTTGACTATTTATTTAAATCAAATGCATGTGCTTATTCCTTCTTCATAGTATAAGCTCATTCAACGAAAATTCAACCTATTCATTATACATTCAACTTTTAGTTCCGTCATGTCAAAATAATATTATGTCAGTGCTCAGTTTTGTTGTTACATATATCAGAGATATGAATAATGCTCGTCCATTTGCTTTTCATAAGAAAGGTTGGAATCTTGGCATCGTAACACACACATTAATCATCAAAGACGTACGGGTCGATAACAGCTCCCACCTGGAGCTCAAGGTGTACTGGTCTATGGTCAAGTATTACAATATTGCGTCTCTTTTATCCGCAAGCGAAACATAGTAAAGCTGAAATCTTTCAGTATCGTACAAAGTGAGTAGTAGTAGTAAAGTATCACACGAAACATTCTCGACTTTGATTTAATATGGATATTTAAAGATTGATTCTAAATTGTCCCAGTTCAAGTATAACTCTGCTAGACAATTTGAAGCACTTTTAGCAACGGGGACACAAAGTTTATATATGTCGCAGCAAAATTGAATGGTAAACTTAAAAATAATATAAAACCGT
>JWHW01028098.1:138806-155282 GCA_000931545.1 Papilio glaucus | reverse complement strand
CTTGGATTCTACCTACCGAAAGTACTAATCCATACTAGTCAGGGATGTTAATTTTCGCACTGCTTCCTTAAATTTAGAAAATAAACAACTAATCATCATTTTATTAAAAACAATATTTGAAATTTATTTATTAATTTATCATCCTTTTAGTTTAGAGTTAATATTATTTAGAGTTATTATTATTATATTTAGTTTTAGATATTTGTTAAGGTTAGTAATTTAATAATAAACTTCACTGTTATTTTATTTCATGTCGTATATGTAGGTTCATGAATTTTTTAAATCTTTGACATCAACACTAACAACCTCGAGCGAGATAAGAATGTTTGTAATCAAAAATGTTACCGAATACGATATCGCATCATTTTTTTTTAAGGAACAAGGTGGCAAACGAACAAGCGGAGTACCTGGTGTTAACTGAGCGCTACCCATAGACATCCACAACAAGTAAATGTGTTGCAGATGCGTTGCCTACCTTTAATGGACAGAAGAGGGGAAGACAGGAAAAAGGATATTTCCCTTTCCCCGTTAACCCCCTCCCCGTCCAATCCTCTTCCCGTTCCCATCCTATCCTTATGAGGAAAGGATGGGAAGGGGAAGAGGACTGAAATTAGGCCTCCGGCACCTCACTCATCAGACGAAACGCAGAGTGCTTTTACTTCACGCCTGTTTTGTTTTGTTTCATCAATTAAAACAGCGTCAGCTAAGGAAATACCAATAATAAATATGATTAAGAATTGATTCTTATGTTTAATTGCGTAAAATTATTTTATACTTTTGAGTGCATTTCTTGATTTTGAATATAGTTTTTTGAAGTCGGTTTTGTTTTTGTTTAATTTTTTTTTAAATTTGTATTACCTACTACTAATAATAATACTTCAATAAAAGTTGATATGCATCGAGGAGATGGTGGAAACAGAAAAAGGCTAAGCGAGTAAATATTTACGTTGAGGAAAACAAAGTCGTGTGAACAAGTAATACATAAAATCCGCTGTCTGACACTAGGTCAAGTTATTTGCATAATCGGTATGTTATTTATAAATGAAATATGGCTGACGCGCTTCGGGTTAATGACCACGTTAAATTCGACGGCTACCTTTTGTGTTGCCTTCGCCTCCGGTGTGTAAAATTGTTCGAAAATAACCGATTACGTGAATCAATTAGAAACGACCGATGAAATACCACGATCGCACAGGAGACAGGCGTGCGGTAGAATTATTCTGTGTTGACAAGTGAAGGAGTGGGTCATTTTCGATTCCGATTCTAGTCCTATTCCCTTTGGCACATTTTTTCTCATAATGATGGAATGGGTGAAGGAATAGAATACGGGGAAGGGGATGGATAGGAAGAGGAAATATCTTTTTTTCAGCTTATCATCTTTTCTATCATTAAAGGTAGCCAACGCATCTGTAAGTTATTAGCTTGTAGCGGTCGCTTAACAATAAGTGAACCGCTTCGCGCTGTTCGTTTGTCTTCTTCAACAACAAAACATTGGCAGTCATTAGGGATTGACGTTAGAAGTCAAAACAACAACCTCTCCCCTCTAACTCCCCACTGCCCCTAATCCCTAAATTTTTTGGTTGATAAAAAATTGGGCAAGTACGAATTTAAAAAAAATACATTTTTTTTAATTTATTTGAATAACAACACATTATGTTTTAACTTTGCAGGCCATGACCGCTCCTCCGAACTGTTTCTCCAGGTATTTAGCGACGGCAAGGCACAGGGCGTCGTTGTAGGGCGCCGCCAGCACCTGTATGCCGATCGGCAGCCCCACGCTGTTGGTGCCCAGAGGTACCTGAAGGTGATATATTCTATTAGAACATTATGTAATGTGAAGATGTAAATTAAATATTTTTTATAAATGTTAAAAGGACCACTTTGGATAAGAAAACCAGGCTTATCTATCCAAAGTCCTATTATCCGATAAAGTTGTTAGGTTAATTAGGTTTACTAGAAGCAAGCGGTTCCCCAACAATTAATAAAAATTGCAGTAGTGCTGCCAGCCTTCATGTAGGCAAAGAAACAGAAAGGAGAATGATATGGAAGGGTCACAGGTCTTTGCGTCACCTTCCGGTCTTTTACCGAAACAACAAGGCAGACAGGAGGCAAGTAGAAGTACTTTATACTTTTACGTTTCGCCTGATGAGTGAGGTGCCGATGGCCTAATTCTAATCCTCTTTCTCTTCCCACCCACTTTTAGTAAGGTGAGGTTTAAAGGGGGGAGGGAGGATTTCATCGTGAGGAGGATAAATAGGAGAAAAAATCATGTTTTCGGTGTCCCTCCTCTATCCATTAAAGGTAGGCAACGCATATGCAATTCTTTAGCTTATTATAGATGCCAATGGGTCACGGTCACTGGAAGTTGGGTGGAACGCTTGCTCTTTTGCCGCCTTTTATTACATAAAAATAATATATATCATAATTGTACGTACCTGTGTCGCTGGGCACTTGAGCACGTTGACGATGGCGAAGTAGGAGAAGTTGAAGGGCCGCAGCAAGCAGGAGTAGTGGAAGGGCGCCGCGTGTGGACTGCTAGGCAGGAGCAGCACTCCGTTATCACCCAGCTTACTCTACAACATTATAAATCTTGAACTCTTTATATCTTGGGAGCTGGCTTTTGAGTAGGAATGACGGACGGGTTTGAAGGGAGTATTCCTTCTTCCAACACCACTCCATTGAAAGAAAACGCACCGTTCCTGAGAAAATTATAAAAACATTTTGAACGCCTAAACTCACTTCTGACACATTAGGTTCGGCAAGGAGCATTTGAAAGTATATAGCCAAAGCAATAAAGTTTAAAAAGTCGCAACTTGAAATTTCCGCTCCCGAATTGTAAAGCGCACCCAATTTGATAGGAAATTCGTAGAAATTCCCAAACGATCATATATGGTTAGACTTGAACAGGACATATTACAGTTTTAAGAGCAACTCACGAAAAGATCTTGTTTCATCTCCTTGGTGATCTTCTCCGCCCACTCGCTGTTCACCTGCGGCAGGTACTTCAGCTCGAACAGCCTCAGGATGGTGAACAGGCAGTGGTGGCTCATGCCCACACACTACAAAATAATACGTTGGTATTACTTACTTTTGACCTATTATTTCCAGGTTTATTGTCTGAAATAATTTTCAATCATCTATTAAATATCACGTTATTATACGCTATAAATAATGGAAGATACGAAAGAAGAGAGACATACACGGAATTATTTGACAGACCAGGTCTTTAGTCTACTCAAACTGTGGCGACCTATGGCCAGTAAGTAGAAACAACGCGTGTCACTAAACAAACCTTCTTAGCGAGCTCTAGGAAGGCGTTAGGTTGCTGGCCATCTCCATACATGCTCATGTAATCATCGGGCTCCCTGGTCATCCAGTAGCTCCACAACCGGTACATGTGCCGGAAGCCTTCGTGCGCGTACCGCTGCGGCGCGCTTGCGGCGCCCGTCACATCCTCTGTTATCTTGCTCACCACTCTGACAGAAATTTAGAGAAGATTAAGCAACTTTAGATCACCACACAGACAAACACGTAGAAGCAAATTGATATAAAACACCATAGCCTGTCGTGATGACCAGAGACATCATGGTTTTGATTAACACTATAAGATGTTCTCAATGCTTCAGCCAGGATACAAAAGTAGTTAGATCTTGATTCCGACATTTGATGAACATTGTAACTTATCACTGTTAATCAAAATAATCGGTAAGAAAAACACTTTCACCTTGGTGTAAGATCAAGGTGAGGTGACTTGCCTACCTTCGCATTGCGTTCTTCATCTCCAGCCTGACGGGGCTGACCAAGCGATCGCCAGCCGACTCCATGTAGTAGAATTTGATATCCTGGGAAAAAATAGTCCTTACTTTTTGCAATATGATTGAGAACTCACTGGGTTAAACGCGTGGGGAGATAATGGTTTGGATTTGTTGGTAACAACTTTGAAATAACCGCTATTAATATCTTAAATTCTAAGATTAGTTTTATACATCACACGCTGACACAGCGACGACAGAACATGTGCTGTCAGTGTTTCCTCAGACACAAGCAACTGGCAAGAGTTATAGATGCGTCACCAGACTTAGTTCAAGGGGAGTGGAGAAGAGGAAGAGATGGCCAGGGGATGGTTTTGACTAAATTTAAGCAACGTTTAATCAGAATCTCGTCGTGTATCTTTCCCTAAGTTAACTGTCACGAGGCCTACTTAGGAAAATTAAAACAGGAGATCAGTAAAATAAAGATAGAAGTTTCACCTTAATGTTGACATCTTTGTCCAGGTTCAGGAGGTGTGCTTTATCTCCAGCGATGACCTTAGTCAAGGGAGCTAGGTCCTCCACGCACTTGGATATGAAGCCCAGGCAAAACATGGTATCCCCCTCATCACCCTTGCGCAAAAATACACCTAAAAGAATACACATGGGTTTTTACCGATTTGGTCTACGGAATACTAGTTAAAAATAGCTAAATAAAATAGCAAGTCATCTAACGATTAATGGTGCAACTAGCGACACGCAAGATCGCCAATCCGCCATTCGACTTTCATCGTGAAAATCCTGACATATAACACTTAGAGCAGTAAAAGAATGTTATACCTAAATTTGTTTGCAAATATACCGAACTTCCTTAAAAAGATCTTAAGGAAGCGATAGAAAAAGCGTGTAATGTGTAATTAGATTTTCTCGGAGCCTCGGCGACCTTCAACTACAGAATACAAAGGTAACAAAAAATCTAATGTGTGAGATATGTAATCAAACAGCCGCGCAGCTTATAGCTGATGTTCTACCATATATATTAAGCACAAATCATGCATTATGTATATGAATGTTGGAGAGCTGGTCGAAGGACCAAGTTGGGGAGAGGTTTCGATATCAAGAACATCACGCCACTGCCTTTCACCGAGGTATTACGATCCCTGAAGAGGTTGTTAGGTTAGAATTGTATCATAGCATAATGTACCTTTTGTGCTGGTGGTGGCAGCGGTAGGATGGTGGCCGAACATGCCGCAATAGAACGCCGGCATGCGCGTCGAACCGCCGATATCTGAACCTGCATTACACAAAATGTATATGATATAAACCCTAAGGCTAAGTCCACACAGTGCGTTACCTCGTCACAACGCAAATATTTTGATGAATTGGGGGTCACACAGGCGCTCTGTTATCGCGCGTGCCACCCGTGCGTGTGTACACCCCTCCTGGCTTCGTCTAGGGGACTAAGTCAGCCGTGTGTGCGTAGCGGCGACCCAACGCGCCGTGTGGATAGACCCTTAGGTAGGTACCAACGTAGCGTCTTTTTCTTCCTACAAGGTGTTTTACTTGATTTGTATTTCAAATTTTACTAACAAAGGGAGATGGGAGTCGCGTAGGTGGCGCTGAGCGCGGCTTCCGCGCCGCTGGAGCCTCCGGGCGAGCGGCCCGTGTGCTGCGGGTTGAGGGTCATGCCGTACACGGGGTTGCGGGTCTCCTGCCTGATCGACACAGTTAAAGTGATACAGGGTCCTCAAAGTAAATGATCATGAGTGGCGGTGAGCAGTGCGTTTGGACCCAATTTTCTTCCAGACACTTCTGTATAAAAAAAATCTAGTTTGGCGGATGATGTGTGCATAAAAGTGTGCATAAAATGGGTGCATAAAAGTAGTATGTTGCTATTATAGCTTTATGAAAGGAAGAAGGAGAAGAAAGAATTCGACGCTAAGCCGGGGCTCTTAGAAGAAAAATAAAGCAATCAAGACTAGGGTTTGGACAAAAGTATAAAATAAGAAATAATTTATGATGATATGAGGCAAACGGGCACGCTCATCTGGAGTAAAATGTCCACCGCAAGCTGTATAATGACTCAGAATAATTAGCATTTTATAGTAGAAGATAGGAAAAGAACAAGCGTTTCGCCTGATTATAAGATGAGAGCTGCGGCCCCTCACTCATCCAATGGCTTATTAATTAAGTAGCTGCTTCCGATTTAAAGTTTAAGTTACTAGCAACTGACCATATAAGGAGTTCAGGTAGGTTGGTGGCCGCGAGTGGTATGGCGCCCGCCTTCTTCAGCAATACAACGGCATCGCTGTCCTCGGTGGACACTATGTTGCGCCGCGACCAGAGCCCGATGGTGTTGTAGAAGCCTTTTATCTCCTGACTCTCCTTTGTCGTGAACGGTACGCCTGTCATTTTGTTTGTGGTGTTAAATATTACAATATGTAAATAGAGAGTTCGTCCTTATTTCGTATGTATTATGTTAACACCGTGTTCGCACTGCCGATACATTCACATAAAACATGTTCCATCACTTACGCCAATGAACATACGCAATACCAGAGGAACTGCAGATACGTTGCCGGCCTTTAAGGAAGAAGTATGCTCGCTTTTTGAAGGACCCTAAGTTACATTGGTTTGGAAATACCGCTGGCGATAGATTATTCCACAACGTGCTTGTGCGAGGCTCTGAGATGCAAATAGATGCGACATCTCTTCGCAATGCCAGAGGGTCAAGCTTCTCTCTCTTTCTCTCACGAGAAACTGCGATGACAATATGTTTTATGTGAATGTTTTCGGCAGTGTGAACTCACGGCAAGATCTACCATAATCTTCAAGCAGATTGCTAAAAGCAAGCAAAAGACAGTGAATACTTCCAAGAGCAAAAGCATATAAATCTTATACTTTATACGATAAAAAACCTACCTAAGAAAGGTTTCTTGGCGTCTTCATCAGAGAGGCCGGCTGCGACCAGCCTGTCGACTTCCCTGGCGTCCTCGAGCGCGGCTTCGTACCGGTCCGTCACCACCGCGTTTAATATCGGGTTCACCTGCACGTAACACACTTTGACATTTTTAGATCTGTTTTAAATTCTTTTCTTAATAGCACAGGCACTAAAGTTTATACACTTTTGATTGATTCGTATAGATTATACATTCCGCTGGCGACAGATTGAGTTAACTAGGTAAGCGAAGAGATGTATCAGTCTCAGCATAACCTTAAACATTTGTATTTTACCTCTTTTATCCTCTCTATAACAGCTCGTACCAAGTCTTCTGACTTTAGCTCCTTGGCTTTGATCTTCCTCGCCAGAGAGACGGCGCTCTCCTCGAGAACTGCGTGCCGCTTGTCCAGGTCGGGGATGATCTGCTTCTTGTCGTCCCAGTACAGAGAGAACATGAAATCTAACATCTTGTCGAGGAACAGACGAAGGTAAACGATGAGAGTTGTTAAAATTGTTGCTATTGTAGACATTTTCTTATGAAACAGACGTCTGAAAGAAAAATCAAATTGTTATAAAGACAAAGTGTTAAAGGTTCGGTAAAAAGGCGAAAGTGTTCCTGTGCATTTTAATGTCGATCAGATCTGATTTGTCCTAATGCAAGTTAAATATGTTGTTGTAAACCCAGACAGTATTTCCGCGAGGCACGCCAGATCCTAATACTCCAGCACGTGGCTATCATTATAGGACCTTCCTTCCCTTCGAACCATGCCAGTTGCTGCCCAAGATATGTATTTTGAACAAAAAGCTAAGAAAATGTCTAAATCTTTTTGTAACAAATTCTTAATTCCGCATTTTAGTGTTTCTTATAGTATAAGTAGTGACCCGCCCCGGCTTCGCCCGGGTACCACAGATTGTATTGATTCGATCGCTACCAAACTTTACAGTAACACCCGCTAGGCCAATCTGAGAATTTCTTGAAAATTTCATCGAAATTAGTCTAACCGGTTCGGAGTCTGTAGGGAACATACACACATCGCCTTTTATGTATATATAGTATAGCCTAACGTCATACTATGCCAACCCCACACAACATGGAGAAGGGCAGGGAGATGATGATGAGAATAAGTACAATTTCAAGCTAGTTTTGTCAATATTGCTGGTGTTTGTATATAGGTACTGAAGCCCGGTACAAAGTTCGAGTCCAAGGCCACGCGAGTCAAGGCGCGGCGCTTAAACACAATACAACTGAAGTTAATTACGTGAGCTAAATAATAGTGGATTGTTTTTGTCAGTCCTTGCTATATGTCTGCAGGTGAGTATATTTTTATAATATTTATATTTGCTAACTTAGTTCATGTATCCGTTTAAAAGCTTGTTTACGTTAAATACTTTAAATACAATTTGTATCATGAGAATTTGCAACATGAGAACTCGAAAAACATTTTTAGGTTTTCGCAGAACGCAATACGAGTTAAAAACCGATATCTAACAGAATTATTATCTTGCCACTTCTGATGATGGATAGGAATGTATCAATATTATCTGCAGGAGATGGCGTCTACGTCCGATCAGGTGGCCAGTGGAAAAAGATAGTGTCGCGTTTTTGCAATTGCCTTCGCATTATACTTACTATTCGAATTATAATGAATATAAAATGGGGAGGAAAAGGAAATATCCTTTTTTCTGTTTGTCCTCTCTCCTGGTAGGCAACGGAACAACTTATGGGTAGCTGTAACATGACATCCAGTGAACCGCTTGCTCGTTTGCCACCTTCGAAATTCGAATTACATCGCTACACGTTAAAAAAAATCTATACATATAATAAAATTGTAGTTGGTCGCTGTCTGTACATGGAAGATATTTGAGAAAAACTATTATTGGGGGCCTTCATAAACGCAATCAAACCCAAAATAATGATTATTAGAATTTTTGTCTGTTTGTCTGTATGTCTGTGCATTTGTTACTGCTAATCTCAGAAACGGTTTAAGCGATTTTGGTGTGGTTTTCACTAATGTATTGTAGTAAGCTTCACTTAACATTCAGTGTTTGTTTTATCTCAATCAGTTTATAAATAAAAAAGTTATATCAATTTAACTGTGCTACGGCCATACTGTGTCGACCCCACACACGCGGCAAAATGGCAGGGAGATGATGATGACGTTACGGTAGTATTAAGTAGGTAATATCATTTCGTACGTAAAATAAAATTCCAGGGCGGGTTAAACCGCGGGGCACTGCCAGTTCCAAATATAATTAAAGTTTGAAAAGAAAAAAAATTCAACATAATTTAAATGATTTACAAAATAACAACGATAACTCAGCACGACTGCGCTATCACGAAGATAAACTGCGTGAATGAACATTTAAAATTATTCGAATTTGTTGGCATCCACAATTTACCTATTGATATGCGATATGGCAATCAGCTTGCAGGCCAGCCGATAATTAATTGGCCACCGCTGCTACGAACATCTGGACTACTAAAGAACAGCAACTTTCCTAGCAGAGGAAAGGTGAACAAGGCGAAGAAGGGAAGGAGAATACGACTGCTGACTTAGCAAGCTATACCTAGATATTATATGATTGTGAATGCATAAGGTTTACGCAACAATGAGGTTAACAAACCGCACGCCGGTTGCGTTGCTCGTACCAACTTGAGTTGGCGTTAATGTTACAAATTAAAATTGTTTTCATTTACATATTTGACGATTAACATGTATTTTTGCGTATGTTTCATAACATATGAAAGGTAACGTACTTTGTAATCGTACCATCGACACTAATCCATTTTGAAAATAAACTATTATAAAATAATATATAAGTCGAGTTGAGGGAGCTCAGTTCGATCGAGTTTAACAATTTCCGTGTGTTTGGAACGCAACAAGCGTGAATAAGAACTGTAAGATTTTCGTGTTTTTTTTTCTTTTTCTATATATTTAACAGCTTGGCAGGGCGTTTGTTTACCCACCAACGATAAGAGTTCCAATTCAAACCCTAACATGTCTGTCTACCCCAGTTTGATGCAAAATAGAGCATAAGAGAATAACTGACGTACAGGTTTATAAAAGTGCCAATCAGACCATTAGTAATTGCTAGTATAAATTAATACCGGTAAATATAATATGTTAATTTACATAGCAAATTACATAGTTAATTACATACTAAAGTAACATATTTATTCCCATGACATCGCAAAAAATTGTATACTCGGAAAATGTTAAATATTCCCAGCAAACATTGTAACGTTGAACACGATCTTTGCAATGAATTCAAATGTTGTTTCAAACGTCAAACAATTTGGTTGATCATTTAAATATTACACTTTTTTTAATTTAACTAAATTAAGTATCTAAGACACAGAGTACGTATTTGAAGTCTGTTGAAATAAATATAAAAGAAATATACTGGTAGCAATATTATATAATGAATTTAGTATGTACGCAAATTGGCCAAAGGAATAGGGAAAAAAGGTAATGAAAGCGACTTATTATTATACATTTATTTTCTAAAAAGTTGAAACGAAAAATAAATTAAACTTCCCAACGCAGACCAAGCGGTACAAAGCAAAAAGTATTTTAATCTGTTTTTATGTTGTCAGTTCAAGGATCTTGTTATATATATATACGAGAATTCTGTTATATATTTCAAGCTTCGTTCCGCCTTATAATTAATTCACGCTCCCCCCTTGCGGGTGGAATTTCATAAAAACTTATATTATTCCTTACGAATTTCAAGTCTAGACTACAATACATACCTGGAAATCTCTTATTTATGTATATAGATTAGATTTGTGTGGTTATAAACGCTAAGCGCGTCCTATTTGTTAGTAGAGAGGTGAGCTGATGTTGTTAATTTTACATAATAGGTAAGCAAAACAGCTCTCCATATTTAGTTTGCAATTGTAGCTTGTACAAAAACATAGAATTAAGAATATCAACCATTAAATATCGTATTTATTTGATACAATTTGAATAACTCGTATAACTAAAAAGTAACGGAATATTTAGATCGCATAATTAATGTGTAACTTTATTAAGCTACTAAAATAAAACGCATACATCACTATAAAAATATTTAGTATTTTCTATTTCATTTAAATAATAAACAAAATACTAACCATAAATCTTTCGTAGTTCGCCGTTGTACAACTGTCAATAACACTTAAAAACAATTAATTCACGGTATGAGTCGGCTAGTTGGCCGCTCGCAACTGCGCCTCGCGTCTACTGACTTGACTACTGACTCTTCAATCTTGACAGACGTCAGAACTAGTAATTACTACTAGTTCAAGATTAAAGTAAAACGCGCTACCTTATTGCCCCGTTGGAGCGAATTTAATACCTGTTAAACTATTCATTATTGATTTTAGTTCCACAATAAGTATAGGTAAGAAACTATGTATATACAAATATATAATAAGATACATACAAACACATATGTTGTATATGGTTCAAGAAATTCTAGGAAGTTTTAATGGCATGTTACAATTACTGATTTGGTTTTTGTGTATCGAAAAATAATCTCAAATTCGTCTTTTAACTGTTGTGAATCTATTCCAAGTACTAGTTCTTATGCTTACAATGGGTATCACAATGTTGGTAGTAAAAAATTGACAACGAAAATGCGTCAAAGTTGAAAAATTATTTTTTTGTTAAATTCAAATCTTTTAAATTAAAATTTATAAAAATTAGATTTCTAACATTGTCTTTGATTCCATTTGTCTAATACAATCCCGTATGGTCTAGTGGCTAGGATACCTGGCTTTCACCCAGGAGGCTCGGGTTCGATTCCCGGTACGGGAAAAGTTTTTGATAAAATCACTTTCAAATTGAGTATTTTATTGTGCGCAATTATTGTGAAAAACGAAAATAACATAACTTTTATTTAGTTTTGAACTTAAATTTTCTTGCTAAAAACAAAAAGAAGTCTGCCGAAACCCGGGATTGAACCGGGGACCTTTAGATCTTCAGTCTAACGCTCTCCCAACTGAGCTATTTCGGCTATACCTATAAGTTCGAAAATGTATATCCTAATTATATAATGAGTCTATGACATATACTGTCACCGTAAAATTGTCACAGTGCAACAAATAAAATTAGAATAGAAGATAGTTAAAAGTTATACTTGTTAGCTTAAATATGGTAATTAGTATAAAAACAATATATTAAAAAGACGTTTATCAAAGAAAAAAAATAAGTTTGTCATGATACACCAGATTCATTGGTTAGTTCTGTTCACAAATTTTCAACAATTTATAATATAGCTTATAAACTGACTGACATTCGTTTCAAATTAAAAAAAAAAACAGTACTTTAATTGCATTTAACAATAATTATGTTGACGTGTGAAACTTGAGTCGAATCTACGGTCAGTGACCACGACTTCACAAACCATATTATGTTGCTCAATATCTCGTTTGTTTATTTACCAATGGATAGTGATGTAAACAAACGCTTGGATCGCTGATTATATAATGAAAGATGTAATCCATCATAAATGAAAAATTCCGCCATTTTGTAATGTTGAGCCCCAGGTACAGGCCTCTTAATCCTAGGGATAATCCTCTTCTTTTATCAGTAACGCCTGTGAGCCATATAGCTTCCACTATGAGGCTGATAATCCCATTAAATCTCTTAGGAAATAAAAATACAAGATGTAAATAAAATATTTTTTAATTTGCCTTATACAGGCTCTCGATCTGTATAGAAATGTGGCTGTTA
This sequence comes from Papilio glaucus, assembly GCA_000931545.1. NCBI lineage: Eukaryota > Metazoa > Arthropoda > Insecta > Lepidoptera > Papilionidae > Papilio > Papilio glaucus. Next base: position 142,872 of record JWHW01028098.1, on the reverse strand, counting down.
AAACAATATAAATAATGTTTGAAGTGAGATTTCTAAAAATGTGAAAACATAATTATGTACTTGCAGCAGGTTGAGCGCCATTTTATCGTCGAGAAAGTTTGCGTGACGGCCGTGATCTCAAGTGAGCGTTCTCTCTTGCCTGTTCAACTATAACAATCTTATCTTAGAAATTGTGAAGTCGAAAAAATTATTTAAAGACTTGAATTAATATTAGTTTCCACACTTGTCCAACTTTTTGAGCAAATTTAATTTGTTGTTAAAACCTAATTTTATGTGAGCTTAAATTGTTGAGAGCTCATCATGTTTGATTCGTTACGAGAGAAGTTTAACGCAAGAAGAACTTGAGAAAGAAGAAAAAGAGCAAGTTATGAACTGTTATGTTATAATATATTTAGATTTATATGTATAAAGCTGTGCCCGTGTTTTACCCGCCGTGCATTTAAATTTAAATCAAAATCGTTTTACAAATACATGATAATTCGTTTGTTAAAAAAATATGTACAAAGATGCATACATAGAATTTCTAATTTTTTCTTTCATCGTTCAGGTGATTCAGGTCCAGCTGTTCACGCGTGATGTCGTGACCAAGGCCATTTATATGAAAGCGCCATCTATAAATATGCTTCCATACTATGGTTATGTACTGTTGCTTGGCTCATTTACATTTTGCATGAAATAGTCAATTTTAACGATAGTTTTTCTTTTAACGATAATTTTAATGATAGTTTATAAAAAGCGCATCAGTTTCAGCTTTTATTAATTCCTTCGTTACTTTTTGACTTATTGTGATTATTTATTTTCTATAATGTACTTGAGTCGGAACGTTTTGTTTCCTCGACCTTGTTTGACTTTGCTCTGACAGCCAGAAGTAGTACATAACTTTTTTTTGACTTTGCGGTTACAGTTCGAAGTATTGACCTTGCGAACTGCGATATCATAAATATAATAACTGTTTTGCTAAGAACACACGCATAACTTATCTGAGTGTCTGGAAGATTCTTTAATTAGTAATAAAAAATGTTGAATGCAGTTACAGTCAATACAAACCCTTACGAGGGACAGAAGCCGGGAACCAGCGGTCTCAGAAAAAAAGTCAAGGTTTTCCTTCAAAATAATTACACAGAAAACTTTATCCAAAGTATTTTGGATGCGAATAAAGACTCGTTAGAAGGCAGCACGTTGGTTGTCGGTGGCGACGGCAGGTACCTGGTCAAGGAGGTAGTTGACAAAATTATAAAGATTTGCGCCGGTAATGGGGTGAGTATAATTTAATATAATAAATATGTAAGCGTATAAACCACTTCAGTTAGTTTATAATCTAGATGGTTTTTAAAAATATTAAATTGAAAAGAAAATAAATCACTAGCTGTATATAATATATGATATATTATGTACAGCTAAAGTGTTTTTTGCCATTTAATGTGTTGAATTTCTTATCAAATGGTTGTTTTATGTAAATGTCTAAGATCTTATCCATTATGAATATTTGCTATGTGGTTTTAATTACCAGTTAAACCTCTTATTCATTGATATAATTTTTTTAAATCAATGAAAAAAATTATTTTAGAATTGAGCCCGGCTCCGAATAGCACTACTTATGTTTGATCTGATCACTATTAAATTTCACAGGAATTGGCCCGCTAGGCTAATCTGAAAATTTCTTAAAATTTTTATTGAAATTGGTCTTACCATTTCTAGAGTCTATAGGGTCTATAATTCAAGGTCTATATAATATACATACCACATCACCTTTAATAAAAATAGATAACATTGTGTAAAACAATACAAGAATGTATTTTGATAGGTGGCAAAACTACTTGTTGGGCAAAATGGCATCCTATCAACCCCTGCTGTTTCTTGCATTATAAGGAAATATAAAACATTAGGTGAGTAACATGTCAACTTATAATTATTTATATATACTTTGTTGATAGGAAAAGGATGGAATGGAATAGGGGAGGGGATGGATAGGAAAACAATATTTCCTTTTTTCTGTTTGTTATCTCTTCTGTTTGTTAAAGGTAGGCAACACATCAGCTTGTTGCATATTCAGATGTGTAGTCACTAATAATACCAGGTTGAAGTTGAAGTGTTGCATATCTTGTCAGCCTTTATGTTGAGGACAGGATGGAATGCATAAGTAAGGTGAAAGAAGAAAGGATGGGTATTGGAATTGGGGCTTCAGTTGGAATCTGCCATCCAACACGGGTGCAGGCCTCCAGTAATATGTGGAATCTCCAGTGATGCATTATTCATGGGCGGTTTTAAACATTTAACATCAGGCTGCCCATTATTTGTTTGCCCTTTACCATTAAACAATCATCTCTAGGGTAAGCACATCAGATAAAATTTTTAAAGTGTGAGGCCATTCGTAAATACTTTCAACTACTTTTTTTAAACAATAGAAACTTTTAAACTAAAATTCAGTATGTGATCTTAGCTCTGATCCATTCTTTGATGAAATAGTGTAAACATATTGTATAAATTTTTCCATTTTTTTATCTTTACTATCAGCATTAATACATTATTGGTTGATAAGTGTAGTGTAAATTACTCTTTATATTGCATCATTTTCTAATTTTAATCTATGAAACTGATATAAATATTAAAATGTAATAATTTTTTATTTTCACAATTGACAATTGTTATTATCTAAACCACAACAAACTTACATAAGTTTTGATTACATAGATGTAAAAAAATCTATAGCATAAAAATATTTGCAATGTATTTGTTAAAGTGTGGAGCTTTAACCCTTTAGTGCAAAATTTTTTACTCAGTACCTGTACTGCTGTCGTGCATTTAGGTCCTAAGGATAGATACTGAAGGCAATAGGTATTTACTGACATTATAGCACCACCGAGTCTTGCCAAAGTGTTAGTGAGACAGCCTCTAATAGATGCTATCATTTATGCCACCAGTGACTGTTTAAGGTTCTCATGAATTAACAAAACTTAGAATTGACTAGCATGATGCCTTCTAGTAGACCAACTACTTTGTAGCTCTCGTCATTTATTTATTTATGCCATTCAACCAGGTGGGATCGTACTGACCGCATCACATAACCCGGGCGGCATCGACAATGACTTTGGCATCAAGTTCAACTGCAGCAACGGTGGCCCCGCGCCCGATGGTACCACCAACCACATCTATCAGCTCACCACCGCCATACGGCAGTACAAGATCGTGCCGGACCTCGTCTGTCCAGTAGATAAGATCGGCGTTCAGACTTTCAAGGTTTGTGTTAAACGACACTGTATGTATATAGCTTGTTCACAAAGTAAAGCTGTTACTTTTTATATAAAAATGCATAAGGCTATCTCTGTGCCTATCCTCCTGATATTATAAATGCGAGTTTATATGTATGGATGTTTGTTACTCATTCACGCAAAAACTACTACATTTATTTTGATGAAACTTTACAATAATATAGTTTATACATCAGAATAACACTCAGGCTATAATTTATAAAGATATTAAGTGAATTGTCCAAAATATAACTATAAGTGTCAAGTAAGAAGGAAAAAATTCCGTCATATGCGAGCTATTCTGGTGTGCGCTGCAAAAAATGTTGGAGTTATACATATATAATGTATATTGGAAATGTTTACCTTAAATAGTCCTACAAAAAAGCCCGCGACGCCATATCTTATTTGAAAGCCATTATCGCCAAAATAGTGAGCCATCTATTAATTATAGGGCGGAAAGAAGTTTGCCGTGCCAGCTAGTGTAATACATAGGTGGGATAGAACTTAAACTTTTCATGTGAAGCTGGATGTCTAGACTCACAAGTTCGTATTGATAATATTGTTAAAAGTTATGAGATCTCTAGTAGAGAGCCAAGTTCCTAGCCGAGCGCCAACTTGTGCCAGTTACAGCTTTGATGTTCCATGATTGTCTCACAAACTATTTCTTCTACATCACTTTTTTTCTCATTTATTTTTGTAGGTTGATGAGCATCAATTCGTAGTGGAGGTTATAGACTCGGTCCATGACTATGTTGATTACATGAAGGAGATCTTCGACTTCCCCAAAATCAAGACCCTCCTGCAAGGCTCAGAGCAAC
>JWHW01028098.1:122006-138727 GCA_000931545.1 Papilio glaucus | reverse complement strand
AATTTTTCGTATTTCCTATTTTAGCGTTAATTTCGAGTGAGAGAAGGAAATAAATATGGAACGTAGGTTCAGGCATGTTGTAAGGATGAATAAAGAGAGATTAATGAAACAAATTTATGATGCAAGGCCAAGGAGAACTTATATCGATCAGATTATTGATATACTAAAGACGGGCGATATAAGGAAACTCATGATCTCTGCCTACCCCTCTGGGTTACGGGCGTGAGCGCGTACAATCAAAGATAATGCCAACTGATGAAAACTCACAAAATAAACAGTTATTTTATTATAATGTAAGATATCAAACTTGTATTTTAATTTAATTAGGGGTGAGTTCCATTAGAATACTTCTAGTCGAAATCAGATAAAAGATAGTTCTTTAAATTAAGTATTGGTTAAAGAACTACAGACAGAAACTTGGACTTTCCGATCGATGAAGACGCTACTACAAGGCATTTCATCATCACAGTCGCTGATGATGATACTTGTGACCTCCACGGTCTGGCCAGTGACAGACAGACATACAAAACTATCATTTTATATCGTAGCTTTATTATTTGTCAATCAATTTTATTTACATTTTTTGAAATCTTGTATGAAAATTGCACAATAAACATGGTGAATACAATGATATCGTCACAGTAACGGGTCCATACGTGAAGCGGATCTTCCTGTCGGAGCTGGGGGCTCCTGAGGGCAGCGTGCGCCGCGTGACCCCGCTGGAGGACTTCGGGGGCGCGCACCCCGACCCCAACCTCACATACGCCGCGGACCTGGTCAATGAAGTGAAGCACGGGGACTACGACTTCGGAGCTGCTTTCGATGGCGACGGTACGTTGGATGAGAGATTTGACTAGCTGTGTTGGTTTGTCAAATTGTAGCTATAAATTAAGTGGGCTTCTGATGTTACGTCTGATTACGTCGTATTGAAAATTGCAAATTTGTAACATGGACCTGTCCTAAAGACGACTAACTTAACGGAACGATTTTTAAGATTTGTAGTTGATCCAAACCCTGAAATGCTCGTTAAAAAATACATATCTTCTAATAGGACTGGTATTTCCAAACCAGTGCGACTTAGGGTCCTTCTGCAGTTCCTCTGGTGTTGCAGGTGTCCATGGGCGACGTTGATCACCGCGGTGTTCCCGCCGCTCGTTTGCCCCCTTCTCTTATAAAAAAAATAGAAATACTGTTTTATGAATTCCGTGATTAAGACACAAATAATCATATAATGTAGGTGACCGCAACATGATAATCGGCCGCGAAGCTTTCTTCGTGACGCCGTCGGACTCGCTGGCCGTGCTGGCGGACAACCTGCACTGCATCCCGTACTTCGCGCGTAGCGGAGTGCGGGGCTTCGCGCGCAGCATGCCCACCGCCGCCGCCGTCGACCGCGTCGCCGGAAAGCTCGCCAAGGAGATGTTTGAAGTGCCCACCGGTAACAAAATTTATTGTATTGTGTTATGATGTCGTATGCTCTTGTTTAACTGTTTTGTACATCAATGAAATGCTAAAATTCTATGTTTTGGTTTAATAGATGTTTGATTTTGGTTCATTGCCAGGATGGAAGTACTTCGGGAATCTAATGGACGCGGCGCGGCTATCTCTATGCGGAGAGGAAAGCTTCGGCACGGGCTCCGACCACGTGCGGGAGAAGGACGGCGTGTGGGCGGCGCTCGCGTGGCTGTCCGTGCTGGCCAACACCGGCAAGTCCGTGGAGGAGACGCTCCTCAGCCACTGGCAGGAGTACGGTAGGAATTACTTCACCAGGTACGACTATGAGGAGTGCGCCGCGGAGCCCTGCAACGAGATGATGCGGACGCTAGAGGAGAAGATAACGGCACCGGGTTTCGTCGGGTCCAGTCACAGCGCGGGCGGGAAGACTTACGTCGTGAAACTGGCCGACAACTTCTCTTACATGGATCCTATCGACCAAAGCGTGACTACCAAACAGGGACTGAGAATAGTGTTCGAGGACGGTTCGCGCGTGGTGGTCCGGCTGAGCGGCACGGGCAGCGCCGGCGCCACCGTGCGCCTCTACGTGGACTCGTACGAGGCGACGGCGGTGCGCGGCGACGCTCAGGACATGCTGCGCCCGCTGCTGGACATTGCGCTGCAAGTCACCCAGCTGCAGCGCTACACCGGCCGGGACGCGCCCACCGTCATCACGTAGACCTTCAGCAGATCACCTGCATATATTACTCGCAATTGTCAAGTACCGGCCGCCTTCATATCTGAACACCTTGGATCTAAGCGTAATGATTTAGTATAAAAACACAAGTGTGATATCGAAAAGTACTGCACAGACAGATTGTCCCCCAACTTTAATAATAAATGTCGAATTTGTTGGGATATTTTTCTTTGGTCTTCAATAATTTATTCCAGGGGTTCAGATGTCAAAAGATATATATTAAAGATGTATGTGTATGAAAAAGAAAACATTAAGTAAGTAAATAAGCTTGTAGTTTGTCGGGTTTTTAGGATTTTTTTTACTTTTATACTTGTTACAAATAAGATGTAAATCGAAGTAACACATTGTGTCCGGACACTTCCACAAACCAAGGCTTTATACTATCCTCATTTAAAAATCCAAAACATACTTTGCTCCATGTTTCCGTATTAAATTCTGCAACAGCGCGTTCGGCTTCTCTAATTATATGTATTTTATTTTCTATTAAAAATGTCATAACTTTAAATTATGTAATTTCATACGGATTTTAAATTGCCTGATGGTTGAGAGTATAGAAACATGCGACATGGTCGTAGGTTCGAATCCGCCTTCTGACTCTTGTAAACCATGTCCAATGCTCTAATATTTTTTTACATTATATGCCCGAGGAGGCTTGGCGTAAAAACTGTAGCCAAAACTTATACAGTATAGACTACGGTCCTACTGTGCCGACCTCACATAAGTGGGAAAAGGACAGGTAGATAAAAAGTGTAGATGGGGTTTAGTTTTTAAATGAATTGTCTTATAGAAAATGCCAAAGAAAGGAAAATGAAAATTTAATACGTAATAATGTAACGGAAACAACCAGACTATTTTTACTTTTACCTTAAAAAAAGAGATTTAAAAAAATTAGACATTGTTATATTAAGGGGTTATTATATTTTCAGGGTTTATTAAATGTATAGTGTTTTTATATCAATGGCGATCAATTGTGTATTTATTTAAAAATGTTGCTTAAATAAAATGAAATGCTTTTAAAGGTTGATATTAACAATACTGGCAACTTTCTTTGCCTTAATAATTGAAACTTTTTTGTTACAATAAATTAATGTTGCCATCATTTTTAAAGCTCCCTAAAGTCGCATTAAATGCGCTTTATATGTCGTTATTTATTATTTATGTTTTTAGTGTGTAAGGAATGTTTATTTTTAAATAAAAATGCATATAAACTTCTTATTTTGTTAAGTAAAAATACATCACTTTTTAACATATTATATTTACAAACTCACTTGTGAGTGAGATTAAGTGATACAATTTGTTATTTTTTACATTTTCCGAATTTGTTTTTTTAATTATTGATATCAATAAATGTAAAAATACAAGTTTATTTTTTATTTACCTCATACCTCTAACTATTGACTAGATAAAAATGTATCTTTAAATTACATTTATTTGACTAACTTTAACCGTATGATGAACTTTTTGTTATTCAACATTAACATAAATTGCGCACGAAAACCTAAGCATTTTGAAATACAAAATACGTTAAGTATCATGTCATTTTCCAAACTAAAAGCTACGTTTCGTTACAACTCAGTAATTAAAAAAATATGAAACTCGTACTAGAAATATTGTTAAAAAAATAATCCAGTGGCAAAAACTTACGTTCAGATTAAAACATAAAATAACACTACACATTAGAGTTGCCAGAAGTCGCGTAGGTATGTCCCGGGACGTCCCGGCACAATTGTAAATGTCCCATATTTTAAAATTATTCGATTAAAATACGTTAGTTCCAATTGTTTTGTAGAGAGGGTTTTTCTTACATCGCATTAATATGGACAAATGTGCCCAACAAATGTACTCCGGATTTGATAAAGAGCGAACGGCCGTTTTCAATGAATTAATGCATTGAATTCTACACATATTTAAAATCAAACCAATATAACTATAAACTAAAAATAAAAACAACGGCCAATACTTTTTGACAGCCGGGGACAATTTAATCCCGTTTTTTTTCGCAAAAATATTAATTTGTCCCTTACAATATCAAAAAAATCTGGCAACCCTGCTACACATAAATGTGTAAAACTATTCCAACTAAGGCAATGAGATCATCCGAACTATTAAAGTACCTATTTATATCGTCACATGATTATTTTTAGGGCGGTTGAATTCGTTGACGTTTCGAATTCATCGTTTCGTAACTTGGCAAGAAGGATAGAGACGCAGAATTTGGTTTTTGTATGAAATTGAACCTATACTAGGCCAAAAGTTTGTCAAGTTACGTGCCGCTCACAATATCAATAACATGTACAATCCGCAGTAACAGCGGCCGGCAACGGCCTTGGCGATTGAACTCCTCCATATACTAAAGCGTCTGACAGCCACGTCATAGATTTTCTTCGTGCCTTTAAAGTTCGTCACAAGGATCTAGAGCAGACGAATTGAGTCGAACCTAGCAGTTCTGTGGTATGATTGTTAAAAATTATTCGTTAATAAAGAACTGCATCAAGAGATTGACGGCGCCGAACAGCACGATGCAGAAGTAGAACGCCGCCTTCCAGTAGGTGAGCTCGCCCCGGAGCTGTAGCGAGCGCAGCTGCAGCAGCGACGGCAGCGCGAACATGTGCACCAGCCCACTCACAGCGCCGGTGTACCTGTATCATCATTGAACTTAAGTTTTAACTTATCGTTATACGGAATCATGCAAATACTATCTGACACATCGAAAGGATACTTGATTTAATTTCAACCTTCTTCCTTACAGTAAACTTGTATTTTTGAAGTTGTGTGATTAATAAAGATTATTATTATTATTATTATTATTATTTTACATTACTAATACAATGTTTATATTTATAAAGAGACAAGCGAGCAGCGGGTCGCCTAATGTTAAGTGATCACCGACGCCCAGCAACATCAGGAACTGCAAATAAGTTTCCGGCCTTCTGTCTTCTTGAAGGAGCCTAAGTCATATTGGTTTGGAAATACTGTATAAGATCGCTAGAATATAACATTCCATGATGGCTCCTCTTGGATATAAGCTGTGTATATTGTCAACAGAAAGCTGTCATTGTTAAGTCGCACTTCAGGAAAGGTCGAACGTGATGAACCTTAAAAGTGAAGCTTAATTAATCTCGACAAAAGTATTGGGGAGATATTGCGTTGCAAAAAAAGGATAGATATTTATGATTATTTCACTCCGTTCCGGTTCAAAAGGTCCTTACAAAGACTGTAAAGTAACATGAGTAAAAAATCTAAAACTCAAAATGATGTTGAACGAGAATCTGAATGGTCTGATTATGAACTGGTCGTTTTCCCTATGTATGTAAATCGTTTAAAAATTATATTAGAGACGATGGTGAAAATAATGCCAAGTTGTAACCACTTGCCTGATGACGGTGCTGATGTTGGGGCACAGGCAGGCGAGCAGCACACAGAGCGCCACGATGGCCGCGTTGACGGCGAGCGTTAGGGCGCGGGAGTCGCCGCGCGCCAGCAGCACCACCGCCTCGCGGCGTAGCATGAACGCCACCAGCGGGTACACCGTCACAACCTGTCGAACGACACGCACCATTCGTTTCAGCCGATGGACTTCTGCTGCTGAAGTCTTCTTCCTTCAAGAACCTCCACATAGATTGGCGCAAATGGCCTCAGAAAACTTATAACCAAAGCAATCCTTTCAAAACCTTCGGACAATTGGAACAGCTTCTCAAATTAAAACAACTATCATGTTTATTATTTTTTATGATTTTATAGAAGACACTTCTGACACTACATAGAGGTTAGACCCTGGTCTGCTTGTCTGATTACTTGTCTTTTAGGTCCTTTTTAAGTAATCTAATAACTGAACCTGAAAGAGATGAGCAAATCACAATACACTGTGCACAAATATCAGAGTGATTTTCATTAAACATTAGACTTGCGACCACACTCTTCACACAGAAACTTCTAGAAGGAGTAAACTCACTTGGAACAGCAGCAGCGCGCGCGCCACGGCCGTCGTCACGTCGTGCATCTCGAAGTTGTTCAGGATGTTCTAAAATGAAAACAATGTTCAACAAACAGCACTTTTTATCATATCTGATTGAAAGTTTACCCACAGATTTATCTCGCTAGTCTTCAGTGAAGTGATATTTCATTTGTTGAGCTGCTACATTCAAGCTACTACTACTACTGTAACACTTTATTTTTAACTTTTAACAATTTACCACCGAGGTTCATAGTTTTTTGTGATGGCCGAGCAACGCTAGTTTAGGTTTTCAAACTTCAATTTTTTTTTTATAATAGAAGGAGGCAAACTAACAAGTGGCCAACGCCACCTATAGGCATTTGCAAGAAGCCAATGAGTTGCAGTTTGCCTATCTTTAATGGATGGAGGGGGGGACAAACAGAATATAATATTTCCCTTTCCTATTTATCCCTTTCGTGGTCAAATCTTCATCTTCCCATCCATACGTTATTAGAAATGGATGGGAAGGGAAAGAGTAGAGAAGTAGATTTAGGTTTACAAATTTAAAAATACAAACAATCGTTAAGAGATTTTTGAAGAATAGTTGTGACTTACATCTTCAATGCAGGCTTTGTCGATCGGGAAGCAGATGTAGAAGCCGGCGCCCACCACCGTGTAGGTGGCTGTCACCAGCAGGAACGCGAGCGACAAGTCTCTGCCCTGACCACAGAATAATAAGTTATTTATACGTTAATATTGACAAAGTATTCATTGTTGCCAGTGTGCTTATTTGATCGTCATTTATAAACCATATATTCGTCAAAGTTGAGTTCTTTTCTTCGCCATTCCTAAAGTGTAAAGGCCAATGCATACGTAGATAACTTACGGGACGTGGTTTAGTAAACATTGACCTTGACATTGACATTGATTGACCGGTAATTTAATTCATACGCGCTGAGACAGTGACTCGGAACTAACGTCCTAGTGTAAAACTAGGATGAAACGGGCATCAAATTACTGTAAATGAAATTTGGACAGTACATACAGTGATGAAGATGTTAATACTTAACGATTTAAAATGATGATTTAAAATCATTCCTAATGTATTTTATAATATCCTGGTATATACTTCACAACATACATAATTTAACACAAGTGTAGAGCTGAAGCTTGTGGTCTTCACATTCTATGTTATAGTTATGTACTGAGACATTGCGATGGCTCACATTGTTCTCCTGTCGCCGGTTGTTCGTCATGATGGTGATGATGATGTTGTGTATGTAGAAGGAGAGCGCCAGCATGCCGCTGAGCGCCGCCGCGTCCAACCCGCCCGCTCTCGGCACCGGACCCACCCCCGGCGCCGCGCCAGCGGGGTTCACGCCCCACGACACGCCTTTGTACACCACGAATACCACCAGGTACGCTACCGACAGCGTGCCTGCAACACAAACACGCCCCCTATACGACTGACACTGCACACAGTAAGGTTTATTAAATGCAGCGTAAGTAGATCTCCCACTAGACGGACCGATGAACAGATAAATGGGAATCCATTGCATGAGAGGGAGAACTACACTCATTATGCGTCTGTTTGCTAACGATAACGGTAAAGATGATTATTTACTGAAGGCCTTCGACTTTGACTTTGTTACCAGCTATACTGCTACTGATACTATGGAAACCGGGACATTTGCAATCATCATTTTAATTTTCCGCGTACAGAACATACTGACTCCACTATAAATACTATAGATGCTGGCTGCGTAGAGAAGGTTAAATGTCAGTGGAATTAGAGTCCTATTTACTCTGCACAGTCGTGACTGACCCACGGTGGCCCTTGGTTCACCGAGAGAACATCACATCGATGATATCGCATATACCAATTTTTATAAACCTATGTGATAAATGTGTGTTACAAGTTCACGTATTAACTGGTTATTTAATTTGGACAGGATTGGTAGCTGACCTAAGGAATTGAACTTGGTGAAGAATGTGACATTGGCGAAGTTGAGCAGCGGGAACATGCCGATGGCGACGTAGAAGGGGACAGTGGTGTGTAGCCCCCAGTAGGGCGAGGGCGCCGGCGGGGGCTCCGACACGGCTTCTTGTTTTGGACACAGCAGACCGCTGCCGGGTTTTGTACCGTTCGTAGGAGTTAGATCTGTGTAAAAATTATAACTTGATAAAAATACACTGCGTACTGGTCGATTTTACTGCCAAGGTGCGCCACTAGATGTTACACACCAATAAATGAGCACTGGCCCCCATTACCCAGAGAGGTTGTCGGATGTAACGGATTTCCATTTGGCGTGATCCTGGCACACATCTTTCGCTTCTTCTACATTCATACAAGCTAGTCGGTTATGGCAACTCTTACTGCCGCCTTTCTTTAACCTTATACACATTAATTCAGACTAAGATCTGTATAGTTTTAGTTTGAGCATATTGTCAGTATTTGTCTCTTAGCCTCCCGCCAAAAGAAAATAACTTTCTTGTCGCTGGCAGGCATAGACTATATGATATAATCAACCTGTCCGGTATCAAAGTTTTGGGTTCTTAGCCGTCGAAATTCGTTCCACTCGGATTTAACAATTTTATATCGCTTTTCTATACATTCAAAAAATTTAAATATATTGCTTTAACTTATTCTGCTCACGTGCAAGCTAACTCCAAATACAAATCGTAGACCAAATCACTTGTTTTCTCTTTCTACAGTTATCTAAAGGTGATAAAGGTACTTGCCCATGATATAGTTGACGGTGTGGTAGAGGAAGTTGGCCATGAGGAGCCAGTAGACGACTGTGGCGCCCAGCAACACGAGCAGGCTAAAAGCGTGCGCCCCGGCCTCCGCCCCCGCGCCCAGCAGCCGACGGCACAGCGCGGGCACCTCGCACTTAGCACTGCCTGTAAATGCTCATCACTTACATTGCCCTTAACAATTATATAAACTTTATGCGTGGAGTACATACCGTGGTGCTTGTTGACAGTGACTAGCAGGTGCGCGGTGTAAAGGCACAGCGCCGCCATGAGCGTGAGCAGCATCAGCGCCGCCGGCAGCCCCGCGCGCGCCACGCCCCACGCCATCGCCAGCAACGACGACCCCATCATCGTGTTCCACACGGAGAATCTAAGACATGTTTCAATTAATAATTTTGAAAATCTGATTGTACGGATTTCATTGCGTTTATTTCCTGTATTTATTATGTACGTTTTCTCTGTCCTTTTCGCACTTTTTCATGTGGGGTCGGCACAGTACGACCGTAGTCCATACTTAATAGGTTTTGGCTATAGTTTTGACGGCCGGCCGCCTGACGCCAACCCTACTCGAGCATCTATATGAAATGTTAGTAGAGAATCGAAATAATTTACTATAATTTTTTTAATCATTCTCAATCAAGCTTAATCTTGGTTGGAAATGGTTCACGACAATAGTCGAATTGCGGATTCAAACCTAGTGGGTGTATGTTTTGCAATCTGTAACCGTAAAGTTATCGGTGCTGATATTCTCAACTATCAAGTATTTTTGAGAGAAGAAGGAGGCACACGACCTAGCCGCTGAATGAATGAAACTGAATCGATTGAGAAATATTTAAGTTTCCTAGGTGATCGGGAAGTTCACAATGACTGCACACAGATGTCGCTATTTACATTAATGAAATATTGAAATACTATGTTTAATTCTTAATTACGTTTAATTTATCGATAAGAATTGTTTAGTGAACCGCCCATATCGATACACATTTATAAATAAGAACTCACACTGTGACTAAAGAACTTTGCTTCTTCTCTGACTCTGTTTTCTCTTCTTTCTCTATGCGTTTGTATGTCTCTATGATGTCTCTGCCCGAGATCTCGCCGGGGCCCTGGGAATAATGAATTCAATGTAACTTATTTCGCCAATCACATATTTCCTAATTATTACGAATTATAATAGATTTTGTTTTCATTATATTATCTAGATTCTTGACTATTTATAGCTGAATGTGACAAACGAACAAACGGTGCAATATTAAGTAATAGCTACCCATATGCATCTGAAACACGCTAATGAATTGCAGATGCGTTGCCTAACTTTAATGGTAGAAGAGGATATAATGATATTTTTTTCATCCGCATTTCCTATCCCATCATATCCAATTCCTCATTAGAAAAGGATGAGAAACGGAAGAGGAGTAGAATTAGGTTAAATAATTATATAAATTCTCGATAATGAGACATATCGTGTCAAACAATAGACATTATTCAAGGAGAATATTTATACCGTTCCCACGGACATTCCTCGACGCTCTCTTCCTTTAGCAACAAGAAACAACGCTGATTTAAACAGATAACGTGAATATTGGCAATAAAATCAAACGGTCAGTACAATCATTTTGATTTTACAATTCTACTTTTAACTAATATCTTATTGTCAGTTATGGGGATCGATTACGATGACCGCAACACGCGGCTCACTCCTCCTCCTCCCACCTCCGCTGTCATAGTTGTTTAAGGATACTCCGACTACCAGTCTGTAGCTATAACTGTAGCGTAGTAATGTACGACTATCGACTAATTGCCAATATTATTCATTTTATTTATATTATAAGAAATGATAATTTAAAAGTTTATTTGTAATCTGTCCGAGATACTTCCTCATCCCGATTGTAAGACCTCGTCAGGACTATAAATAAATATTATCTACAACTCTATAAATACATTTATCGTCGCGATAGTTTTTTGTTTGCAATAACTTTAACTTTATAGGTTAAGAATATACTTGCTTGTCATGCTTCCGCGGCGTCCACGCAATAGCCATGAGGCGAGTGTGGTTTTTAGTGGGTTCGCCCCCCTCGGTGGGAAAGCCCCATTGACCCCCTTGTTGCCCCGAACAGGGACGTGCATAAGGTTGCATTTTACACTCGTTAAAAAAAAGGGTTGAGTTCAAATAGTATTTTCACCTGTGGTCTCCAATGCACTTGGCCATGAAGGAAAGCATCGTGAGCAGACGTACACGAATTCAGTAACATTACCGAAGCAGGAATCAGAGCCGGGGCTCCCGAAGGAGCTTTAGTTAAAGTATGTTTAGGCTTTTGCGCACTGCCAGCTCAAGCCCAGTCTAGTTCTAGACGCCTCCTCAAAGCAAACAGTTGGTAATAAAAGTAAAAGCTTTTGTGGCGTTGTAATGTTGTTAAGACATTTTTTAGAAGAAACAAAGAAGATTAATAAAAAGTGTAATTCAATGAAACTGGAAAAAAAAGTAACAAACCAGTGAGTCTGAGCTGCTGATACTCTTGTAGCCTGCGGCGAGGTGCGACGTGGCGAGCAGGGGCGCCCTCTCCTGGCAGTTAACGGCGCTGTTGTAACTCGCGGAGCGGGAGCCAAACGGACTCCTGGTTACAACACAAATTATCACGATTGTGAATGAATTTGAATTACGACAATACTGAATGTTTATCCATCTTCCTTACGACGATGACAACATCAGACTCTACAATCACTAGCGAGCGCAGAAGGGATGTGTTCGGAGTTACGCAGCACAACAGCTCACGGTTTGTATATGAATCTTATGCAGATTTTTCCGGCGTGCATAATTTTATGTCAGTACGCGGGTCGAGACAGTCGAGTCGATACCATTCCATAACTAATATCGCGCATTCACTACCACTTAACCATTTTTACCATTACCCAGTAATAAGTGATTTTTGTAATAGCTGATACCGTATTAATATATAATTTAAAACCAAAGTTTTAAAACCACAAAGACGACAGCTTCTTCAGGATGGAACCGAGGAGTTGGTGAGCCAATGGAGGGAACATCTGGCGGCGGGGGGTAGCGGGTAGTCCGCTGGATGAGGGCAATCCTGTGCCTCAACCCAGATTAATGATAATACGTAAATTTTATTTATACATTTTCAATATTATTTTATATTTTACGATATTACAAAAAATATGTACAAATATAAATTATTATTAACTAGAAAATGTGAGTTTTAAAACAGTACGTACAAATGAATAAAACACGTATACTCACTTGTACCTCTCATGATGGTTGTCCTCTGCACCACACTCGCAGTCCGACATGTCGGAGCACGCGCTGCCGAATATTCTGCAAAAAATAACAACACTGATCTAATAAGATAATTAAATATGAATAAAACTGAGCTGTGTATGCTAGGAGGGTTAGGTGTCAGGCAATGGTGCGCGCAATCGCGCTCGAGATGGCGCGATGTCGGCGGATTTGTGCCGTGTAAGTGACCTACTTAACAAGTCCAACTTGTAAAACAGTAAGATTATCTTTGTTTACGTTTTGCTCGGATGATAAGTTGCGTCTCATCTCCCGCGCAGCCACTGTGATATGATATATGATATTTGATGATGATATATCACACATATGATCTTTGTTTAGTAAGTGATCGAACATCTGACAGTGCTACTGAATCTACCATTGTTCATAAAGAGTAAAATGGAAAGTCAGGCACGAACACCAGCAGGTTAGATCAAGACATACCTGATAGGTATCAGCTATAGGGAAACAAGGTCTACACTCATCCACAAATTAAAGGTTTACAAAAAAAAATATACTGAGGTAAAGCGCATGCGTGCTACAAATATTTTTGATGGTATAAGGTGGCACAGCGGCAAGCGGGTCATCTGAAGTTAAATGACCGCTCAGCTGCGTTGCCTACCTTTAATGGAGCGCACAAACAAGAATAAGGATATTTCCTTTTCCTATCACCTCCCCGCCCAATCTTCTTCCCCTTTCCAACCTAACCTTATTAGGAAAGACTGGGAAAAGGAAGATGACTGAAATTGGGTCTCCGGCACCTTACTCAGCAGACAAAACATATGGGAATATAAATTAATTGTAGAACAAAACAAGGTAATTTCAACCGCAGCTCGAAAATTGTGGCTACAGGTGTTCGCTAATACGTTTGAGTTCAGTAAAAGTTTGCAAATTGTTGGTAATATTCTGAATTCCCAATGATTAGTCGCATAAAGAAGAGGCTTACCTACTCGTATTGACAAATTCTCTCAGCAAATTGTGTAACAGCACAAAACACTACTGAAAGAGACTTTGTTGCGAGGCCCGCACGAACGCGGGGACCAAATGTTTCCCTCAGTATAGATTCCCTGACGTAATCGCCTATTTATTGGCCGTTCTATTGATTTGTTGATATTTGCGTTGACTTCTGCCGGCTGACGAAACAATTATCTCTATTTCGTCATCTTAATAACAATTTATATCTAAAATAAATGCATACACAATGTATTTATACACGTCATAAATATTACGCTTGAACTGCAGCGCGGATCTTGAACCGAAGACCATCAATCTGGTGGTTAGTAAAATCCCCGGCACTACGATAACATTTTCCCTTTTCATTTGGATTTAACCAACTGACCACTTCCTGGTTTCTGTTTGCTGTGGATGTGATAGCGGACGTCCTTGAATGAACCTATAGATAACCACCAACCAGGTGAACCACTTGTTCACCGACTCCATAAAAAACTTCCTGTAATATACAACTTGTGGAATGATCCAAGCCAAGGCGAAACAACTTAAGAATCCTCAAGTAATGAAGGTACTTTAAAAGGTCGACATTGCAAAGAACATTGTATTTTTGGAGTTGTCGATTTTGCGAATGAGGGGGGGGTGATATTTACTAAATATCGGATGAGTATACTCATTTGCACGCCTTGTCCTATAAAAATACAGACGTGGTTTTTGGTCTTTGGTGGTTCATTTTTTTGCATTCAGTGCATCGCTAACCATGGGCTTCCACTGGCGTAATATCGTATATCGAAACAAGCTTTCTCTCTATCTTTGAAAAACCTGAGATGACAATATGTTTGCGACAGTTTATACGTCAGTGGAAAGCCACGGTAACATTACAATGTAGTTTCATTTCATAGCTGAATCTTATATCTTAATCTTATATGTAGGGCTTATTCCCATTTTCGCCGCCTTCGGTTCGGTTCGGATGAATTTGCAAATATCCCGCAATAGATATTTAATAATTTGTACTGAAAAGTGTTTGTAAATAATTCACTTTCTACACAATTTTCAAGTTATTTCACTGAAAGAACAATATTCTAAATACAAACTTAGACCCTCTACTTTAGGGAACGAATTTGTAAAAATCCTTTTTAAGTGCTCGCCTACGAAATAACCAAAATTCGAAATTTCAAGTCTGTAGCCCAGTAGTTTGGGCTGTGCGGTGATAATCAGTCAAACAGTTTCTTAATAGCATATTAATGATATGACAAATAACAAAGAAGTGGAGGGGCGCATCGCCAGGGACCACAGAGTATGAGATTGAATTCATGAAGTTTAATGTGCGATTTCCGTTATCTCTGCCGTCGTGTTCAATCCTTGACTTTTTGCCCAGGCGGCGTAACGAACTCTGTACAATGTACACACACTGCGCAGATAGTAAAATAAATGCAGTGCGTTTCTTGCGGTGCTTGCAAGTTAATATAAAAGAAACATTACCGACCTGTACGAATTATTTTTAAAAGATTTTTAAGACTTTATTCTAAGTATTTCATTTAACTAAACGCAATGTTAATAGTACATTATATGCAGGCTAGTTTCTAGACATGCCGGCAAAAAGCTTGCAATACGCTGCGTTAATACAAGCTGATCCCGCGATTTCACCCGCCGTGCAAGTTCATTTAACGGAAGAATGTTCTACTGAATCCTATTTAATATGATTGATCATATACATCTGAGGTCAACTTAGATTGGATTAAAATTATTTTTCCTCCCCTACTCAGGGGATGAAGTTAGAAAAATCCTTTCTTTGTGCTCGTCTACGAAATAACAGAAATTTCTGCGCAAAATTTCAAGTCTCTAGACGTAGTGATTTAGTCTGGGCGTTGATATATTAGCTAGTAAGTTTATTCTTTTATGTATACATATAGATAAATTAAACACGATTAGTAATTAGCTGATAGTCTATTATATAGCGTCCGACCGAAAGGACGAGAGGAGTTGGACCGCCTTCGAATTTATTATAGTTAAAGAGCTTCTTTACTTGAAGTTGAGGTTCTCGCTGCCTTCTCGAGCGTGATGCAGAAGATGATGCCTCACCAAGGTAAAGAGTAAGCGAGATTTTATGAGTATTACAGACCTAAGGGTGTATAACTTACCCATAACTGGAATTAGATTGCACAGAGCTGGGGGCAGAGTCCTCCCCGCCGCAGCGAGCGCCGCGCACGAGCCGCATCCTGCGAGCACACGGACGCCTAAGCCGACAAGTACGCGCACGAACAAGCCGACAAGCACGCGCACGAGCGAGCGACCAAACACGCGAACTGTTGCGACGTTGGGCCACGTTTGAGCTCATAGTATAATGACAACGTTATTATAGCATTGTTTACGTTAACAAGAAAACAATGATTTACGCAGCTGGCGAATTTATGTTGCGGTAATTTGGCAAAGTAGTCATTTTGTTAAATTTAAAATAATGAGTCGAACACTCGAACGCCACGCCCACACGCTGTATAACCTCTCCTGCTCTTCCTGGGATATAAAAAAGACTCCCAGGGATGTTCTGCAGCGATAAAGTACTTTTTTTTTATGGTAGAAGGTGTCAAACGAGCAAGCGGATCACCTGATATTCTGTGAGCGCTACCCTTAGACATCCGCAACAAGCAAATGTGTTGCGGATGCGTTGCCTACCTTTAATGGACGGAGGAGTGGATAGACAGGAAAAAGGATATTTATTTTTCCCCGCCCCTTCTCCCCGTCCAATCCTCTTCCCGTTCCTATCCTATCCTTATAAGGAAAGGGAAGAGGACTGTAATTAGGCCTCCGGCACCTCACTCATCAGACGAAACGCAGAGTACTTCTACTTCACGCCTGTTTTCTGTGTGGTCGTGGTATTTCACCGTTCGAGCCGGCCCATTGGGTGCCACAGAAGTTGTTGTTGCGGGTTCTACCACTGTTAAAATGTACTTTAAATAAACTTGCAGGCGTTGCATTTCTTGAGCAATTTTGGAAAGACATGTCTATGGAAGTAATTAAACTTTAGGCTCATGTCGTTGAAACCTCTAATTTACTATATTACAAACGAATATTTATGGCCGCAGTACCTTTTATTAAAGGCAAACGTCAAAAAAAAAAATTAATATGCGCTCACGCCCGTAACCCAGAGGGGTAGGCAGAGATCATGGATTTCCATTTGGCGCGATCCTGGCACACCTCTCTCGCTTCTTCTACATTCAAACGTCAGTAGGTATTAATAATAATAATTATTTGAGATTAATATTAACCGAACATTTTTTAGTTTAACTGCGACATGTACTAACGAGTAACGACTGTTGGTCGCGTCTCATTTCAACTAATCGACGCGTAAAATCCAGAGATTGTTGTTGCGGAGGGCGACCGGGGGTTCCTTAACTGTAACAATATTATCGCTGTACAATATAAACTATTTGTATATACATATAGATAAAGACGTGAAACGTTTACGAGGCGACGTGGAATAATTGCGTGTTCACTACAATTATTTATCTTATCTTCGGCTGATTTTAATGTAACCTTAAACTGCGTCATTTAATTTTTAAAATATTAGTTTATCATTAAAAAAAGTTAACCTCTAACTTTGG